>RJWM01025558.1:0-29188 GCA_004363535.1 Dasyprocta punctata | reverse complement strand
TTTTCTGCAGGAATATGTTTCAGGACCCTGAGTGCATGCCTGAAGCTACAGATAGCACCAAGATAAATGCCTTTTCCATTTAAACTAAGCATTTGTCACATGCTAAGGCTGGGATTTTTGCAGTTTGAGGTGTGACAGGAAAACTAGAACAATTTTCTTTCTTTTTCTTTCTTTGTGTTTTTTTTTTTTTGGTACTAGGGATTGAATTCATGACCTCACGCTTGCTGGGCAAGTGCTTGTGCTGCTGAGCTAAATCCCCACCCCTAAACTGGAACAATTTCTTTTTGTTTACAGTTTCACAGATACAAGATTCATTCTTGTAGATCTTAGCAACCTCAACCTGTGATTGTTTTCTGTCCTTAGTAAATTGAAAACTCAATTTTTTAGCCGGGCGTGGTGGCGCACGCCTTTAATCCCAGCACTCGGGAGGCTGAGGTAGGTGGAGCGTTGTGAGTTCGAGGCCAGCTTGGGCTACAACGCGAGCGCAAGGCCAGCCTGAGCTACATAGTGCGACCCTGCCTCAAAAAACCAGGGCTGGGGAGTTTGGCTCAGTGGCTTAAGCGCCTGCCCTGGCAAGCGCAAGGTTGTGAGTTCAATCTCCGGTGCCGCAAAAAAAAAAAGAAAACTCAATTTTTTGTTTAAGGAATGAATTTTACAACTTCTCTTCAGCCTATAGGAACTGACGGCGTCACTACACTTATGTTTTGGGGTCTTTTTTTTTTTTTTTACCAGGGATCGAACTCACAACCTTGCACCTACCAGGCAGGCTCTTACGCCACTGAGCTAAATCTCCAACCCTATTTTTTGAGACAGAGTCTCACTTGCCGTTCAGGCTGGCCTTGAACTCACTTTGTAGTCCAGGCTGGTCTCAAACTCACAGTGATCCTCCTGCCTCAGCCTCCCGAGTGCTGGGATTAAAGGCATGCGCCACCACGCCTGGCTTGTTTTGGGGTCTTTTAAATAAGAATGACCTGAACACAGCCTTGGGGTTTTGTCACAGTCAGTCTGATGAGACGGCTACTTAATAATGTGCAGGTGGTGTATACAGCATCTGTGTGATGGACAAAGGGCTAATTCATTTAGGCCAGACTGGAGTGAGATGGAGCAAGATTTCATCACACTATTCTGAATAGCATTGTCATTTAAAAAATAAGTCATTTATTTCAGGGATTTTTCATTTAATATTTTCAGACTATGGGTAACATCACATAGTAAAGCCATGGATGAGGGGTTACTCACAGCAGTGTCTCTCCCATGACAGTGTTAAAAAGACTGCCTTATTTCTTGCTTTGGTGAAGCCAGCTGCCTGGTAGCTGTCTGTGGAGATAAATGGGGCAAGAAGCTGGGAATGGTCTTGCCCACAGGCAGGGAGGACAGGCTTGTTTGCTGAGCAGCTGAGTTGAACCTTCAGCAGGAGCCTGCGCATTTAAAAGCAGGTTCTACCCCTGTCTAGCCTTCAACTGAGACCGCAGCCCTGGCTGACGTGTTGATAACAGTCCGGTAGGGGACCCTGAGCCAAAGGCACTCAGCCAACAGAAACAAAAAGAAAACAAAACAACAACAACAAAAAACAAAGGCATTCACCCGTGTGGGATCCAGATTTCTGACTCACGTGAATGCTGGTAATTTAGTTTTTTTTTTTTTTTTTTTTTTTGGTACCAGGGATTGAACTCACAACCTCGCACCTGTCAGACAGGCACTTATGCCACTGACTTAAATCTCTGACTTAATTTGGTTTTAAGCTATGTTTTGAAATAAGTATACAGAGATGGGTAAGTAAGTTGGACTTTGGGAAATGAACTCATTTCTTTTAACACAGCTTCCTTAACGGTAGGGGGGCCACAGTCCCACAGATAATTATTGAGTGTCTGTTCTGTTCTGTTCTTTGCTTTTTTCTTTTCTTTTTAGACAGGTTTTCTTACTATGTAGTTCAAGCTGGTCTTTTTTTTTTTTTATTTTTTTTATTTTTTGATTTGTTTGTTTGTTCTTTGGGACAAGGTCTCACTGTGTAGTCCAGGCTGGCCTTGAACTCTCCTATGTAGTTCACACTGGCCTCAAACTCTCTGTGATTCTCCTGCCTCAGCCTCCCAAGTGCTGGAATTACAGATGTGCACCACCATGCCTAGCTAAAGTAATCATTTTTTAAAAAGTAATCTTTTTTTTTTTTTTGGTACTGGGGATCAAACAAACGACATTGCACTTGCCAGGTAGGCATTTGTGCCGCTGCGCTATATCCCCAGCCCTAAAGTAATCATTTTTTAAAGTGTTTAAAGTGGAAAGTTGCTGGGCGTAGTGGCACACGCCTGCCTTTAATCCCAGCACTCGGGAGGCTGAGGTAGGAGGAGCGTTGTGAGTTCGAGGCCGGCTTGGGCTACAATGCGAGTGCAAGTCTGGCCTGAGCTACGTAGTGCGACCCTGCCTCAAAAAAACCAGGGCTGGGAGTTTGTCTCAGTGGCTTAAGCACCTGCCCTGGCAGGTGTGAGGTTGTGAGTTCAATCCCTGGTGCCGCAAAACAAAAACAAAAAAACAGTGATATATGTGCACCCATGTTTATAGCAGCACAATTTGTAATGGGTAGATCTGTTTTCTTTCCTTTTTTCCATCTTTTTTTGAAACAGGGTCTCGCTATGCTGTTCACACTGGCCTTGAGCTCACTTTGTAGCCCAGGCTGGTCTCCAACTTGTAGTGATCCTCCTGCTTCAGCCTCCCGAGTGCTGGGATTACAGGTATATGCCACCACGCCTGGATTGTAATAGCTAGATCTTGGAAACAACCTAAATGCCTATGAACTGAGGAATGGATAAAAAAGATGTATTTTTTTATACAATGGAGTACTACTCAGCCATAAAAAGGATAAACTGGAGACTTTTATAGGTAAAATGGATACAATTTGAGACCATACTCATAAGTTAAATAAATCAGACACGTGTGTAAACATCTGTTGTCTCACTGGTGTGAGAAGCTGAAACAATGTATGTATATATGTGTGTATATATATATATATATACATGTATATATATACACACACACACACACAATATGCAATGTATATAACATTGTTACCCCCTAATTATTGTTTTGAAACTTTGTTGTTTGTTTTTTGGTACCAGGGATCAAACTCATGACCTTGCGCTTGCCAGGCAGGTGCTTATGCCGCTGAGCTAAATCCCTGGCCCCTGTTTTCTTCTTTTTAAAATAGATTTGAAAAACATTTTTTTAAAAACCCACAAAAAGCAAGCAAAAAAATAAAATAGGGTTTTTTTTTGTTGTTGTTGTTTTTTGTTTTGTTTTTGGTACTGGGGATTAAGCCCAGGGTCTTCTGCATGCTAGGCAAGCCTGTAGTGCAGACTGCCCTTGAACTCGATTATGTAACCCTGGCTGGCCTTGAAGTTGTGATTCTCCTGCTTCAGCCCCCAGACTGCTGAGGTTATGGGCATATGCCACCATATTCAAAATGGTTTTTAAACACCCCTGGATACCTAATTAGTGTTGAGATTTTCAAAGTTTGTATACATATATCTGTATGTGTTACCAGAGGCTAAAGAAGTCCACAATGTGACCCACTGATACATTTCAGGTCTTTATAGACTTTAAAATATTTATTTTTTGAGGCAAGATCTTACTGTAATTCAGGCTGGCCTTGAATTTATTTGTTGTTTCTTTTTTTGCTTGGAGAAGCTATGGCAGTGTCTAGATACATACTTTAGGATGACCCTGAACTCACTATATAGCCCTGGCTGACCTCCAGTTCACGATGATCTTCCTCAACTTCATTAGTACTGGGGTTACTAGTGTGTACCACCATGCCTGGCCCTTTAATTAATTAATTTATTTATTTTGGTACCGTAGATTGAACTCACAACCTTGCACTTGCCAGGCAGGCGCTTTGCCACTGAGCTGTATCCCCGGCCCATGGCCCTTTAATGTATTTAATAGCCCCTTCAAAGGTGATGAGAGTATCCACTTGAATTAATAGAATAAAGATATTCTTAGTGAATGCTCTGTAACTCTTTGCCTTTATTACTGTTCTCATTTTGAGGATGAGGAAGGTAAAGCTGTGTAGCCTGGGGGATGAACAGTGAGCAGGGATATTCCCTAGCCCAAGGCCCAACATCTAATATTCACTCCATACCTGTGGGCTGGGGCAGTTCTGGTAATCAAAAGGCTGCCTTGTTCTCTTGCTTAGCACAGGAAATTCCAAGGTGGTTTTCCATACCAGCTCCTCTGGTTCTGTCCCAGGAGGGGGGAATGGAGGGGTCTGAATACCTAAGCTGACTCAAGAGAAGATGAAATCAAATATCTCAAGCTTCTTGTCTGAGCCTCTGATTGTCGAAGGGGTGGCTGTCCCTTGGAATGGCTTGAGTTGCTTTGGGTCTGTCTGCATATTTCCTTGGACAGATGGACCTCACCCTGTTCTTGAAATAGTTCTGGCTGGATAGCAGCCTCTAGGTGGTGTGGGTGAAATTTGGGACTGGTTTGGGGCGGGGACAAGAAGAAAACACAGGTTTCCTTGTGCCTCTGAAGAAAGGGAGGCAGGAGGAAATCAGAGACCCCATTCCCGACTTAGTCATTCTTGCTCATAGTCCATGATGGCGTGGTCCCCAGTACTCCTCGGTGCCATCATTTTGCTGTCTGTTCTCTCAGGACCTTGTGGGGCAGGTCGCCTCATGCCCAAGCTGGCTGACCGGAAGCTGTGTGCTGATGAGGAGTGCAGTCGTAAGAGGGGAGCAGGGAGCTGGGCACTTGGGTTGCTGGTCTGTGCATGGGGTGCTGTTGTTCCTTTCTTTTTCTTTTTCTGTTCCCTTTTATTATTACTTCTGCAGACCCCATTTCAATGGCCGTGGCCCTTCAAGACTATATGGCTCCCGACTGCCGTTTCCTGACCATACACAGGGGCCAAATTGTGTATGTCTTCTCCAAGCTGAAGGGGCGAGGGCGGCTCTTCTGGGGAGGCAGTGTGAGTCACGGGAGAGGGAAAAAGGGAAAGATATGGGGTTCTGGTGAAAGTAAACTCCAGCTTTGCCCCGAAGGGGAATGGGGGGGAGGGGTTTAACTGAAATAGTGTTATTTGGGTGAGGGAATAGTTTGTCGCATTATTTATTTTTAATTTTTTTTGTGGCACTGGGGATCAAACTCACAACCTCACACATGCCAAACAGGCACTTAAGCCACTGAGCCAAACTCCCGGCCCTAGTTTTTTGAGGCAGGGTCGCACCATGTAGCTCAGGCCAGCCTTGCGCTCGTGTTGTAGCCCAAGCTGGCCTCGAACTCACAGCACTCCTACCTCAGCCTCCCGAGTGCTGGAATTAAAGGCGTGCGCCACCAGACTCGGCTCTTTTATTTTTATTTTGTTTGGCCAAGGGCAACTTGGTGTCAAGTTCTTTTTTAGCCATTGAGACTAAAACAGCGAATGATCCCTTTTATTCTTTTTTTGGGGGGGGTACTGGGAATTGAACTTTACCAGGCAGGTGCTGCATCACTGAGCTAAATGCCCAGCCAGATCCCTTTTATTCTAATGGAGGGAGATAAGCAATAAGCAAGCCATCAAAAATATCAGCAAGTGGGCTGGGCATATAGCTCAGTGGCACGGCGGGTCCTGAGTTTGATTCCTGATACCTAAATAAATAAATAAAACAGCAAGTAAACTGGGTGTGACAGTTTATGCTTGTAATCCCAGGACTCTTTAAGGCTGAGGCATGAGGCTGGAAGTGGGAGTATTGAGAGTTTGATTTCAACCTGGACAGTTTAGCAAGATGCTGTCTCAAAATTTAAAAAAAGGGTGGGGGATGTAACTCTTGTAATGTGTGCACGTATACACACACACACACACACACACACACACACATAAGAGGAAATACATGCTGCTTCTATCATTTATACAGAGTAGCTAGATGGTTGCTTTATTATTTTATTTCTTGACAGTGCTGGGGATTGAACTTTGGGTCTCATGCATACCAGGCAAGTCTAAGTTACTACTGGAGTGCTTAGGGAGAGTCTCTTAATAGGTGTACATAAACTGAGATTGAATGACAAGGATGGAGCCAGACAGGAAGATCCAGGAGAGGAGACAGTTCAAGGACCTTGAAAAGGAGTGAGCTTGTCATCTTCTCAGACTGGCTTTTAACTCCTGTATCCCAGGTTCAGGGAGATTACTATGGAGACCTGGCAGCTCGCCTGGGCTATTTTCCCAGTAGCATTGTTCGTGAAGGCCAGACCTTGAAACCTGGGAAAATTGACGTGAAGACAGATGTAAGTGTCTTGGCGGGTGGCAGGGTTCTGGAGAAATCCTTGGCATGTGATGGCACTCAAAGATGTCTCTACTCTTGGCTGTCTGTTGGCCTTCCTGTATGTGCTGGGACAAATTCTTAGGCCTCAGTTTTGACATCTGTAAAATGGGGAGTGATTTATAAATCCCAGACTAGGGAGATAAGAGGCTAGAGGGCGGTAGGATAATCTACACAGTTCTTGTGTGGTCAAACTTGGCCCCTGAAGCTACAACGAAAACCACTAAATCCCTTGTGGTGTAATGAGTTTTCTCTTCACTGTTTACCTTTCTCTTTTTCAGAAATGGGATTTCTACTGCCAGTGAGCTCAGCCTACCACTCTCCTTGCTGTTTCCCTCTCTACTTTATGCAAATACACCAGTCCCGGGCAAACTGCTGGTCTCTTTGATTTTTGGGGTGGGGCAAGGATGTACAAAGGAAGTATTTCTCAGGTTCCTGAACCTAACCAATCAGTCCTCCTGAATGTGTTAATATTAGTGGTTGCTAGGCAGAATTTTACTGATGAAAGCCCTTTGCCCCATGCTGGGTGCTCATGGTAAGGCTCCTTTCTAACCTTTGATTAGGGACACAAGCCAGGGGGAATACAGAATAGTCTAAACAGCGAAAGTGGGGAATTGTGGTGTCTTTCATACACAATGAGAGAGTATTAAACTACTGGGAATGAGCTAGTGGGACTATAAAGAGAACGTAAATGTTAGCGTAGAAATTTTCTTTTTTTCTTTTTGAGGCAGGGTCTTGCTATGTAGTTCAGGCTGGCCTTGGGCTCACTTTGTAACCCAGGCTTTTTTTTTTTTTTTTTTTCCTTTTTTCTTTTTTGAGACACGGTTTCTGTATGTAGTTCAGGCTGGACTTGCACTCTATGGCTTAGTCAGGCCTCGAACTCGCAGCAATACTCCTTACTCATTTTCTCAAGTGCTAAGATTTTTTTTTTTTTTTTTGGTGGCACCGGGGATTGAATTTACAACCTCGCGCCTGTCAGAGAGGCGCTTAAGTCACTAAGCCAAACTCCCGGCCCTGGGTTTTTATGTTAGGGTCGCACTGTGTAGCTCAGGCCGGCCTTGCGCTCGCGCTGTAACCCAAGCCGGCCTCGAACTCACAACGCTCCTACCTCAGCCTCCCCAGTGCTGGGATTAAAGGCGTGCGCTAGCACGCCCGGCTTCTTTACATTCTTTTACCCTCCCCGAAGTGCGGTTCTCCCCAAGCCAGCGTCTTCACCGTGCCCCTGGACTCCTAACCAGATCCGTCCCAGTGCCGGATTGAGCATCTCTATACCGCCTCTTACCACTTGCTTCCCCAATCCCTTGTACTGGCCCCGCCCCTTTCGGCTCCGCCCTTCTCGCGCCACCAATCCATGCTTTTCATCCCACCCACTACCGGCGAAGTCCACCAATCCCGCTCTTCGGAAAGCGTGGCCTGGTGTCCCGCAGCTCTAGCGGATCGCGCTGGAGCGGAGGGGGGAGGGGTGGAGGCGGAAGTGGCGGCACCGGGTCCGTAAGTAGGAAGGAGCAGGGGCTGCAGCCGGAGTGGAGCGGCTGCCGGCCGAGGAACAGGCGCGGCTGCGGCGCCATATTGCGGCCCTCTGCGGCCGCAACCGAGTCATGGCCGAGACGTACGGTGAGAGTGGTGGGCCGACGCTGGGGCCTGGGGTCTGCGTCTAGAGGATGCGGCCTGTGGGGATGGGGCGGGGCCTTATATCAGGGGGGCGGGGCCTGCTAAGGGGGCAGGGCCTAATTGGATGCTGGGAGGGGTTTTGTGAAGCTGGGGGCTGAGCTTCATTGATTTGGGTGGAGCTTGAGGGTCTGGTTCTTGGGATAAATAGATGTGGGCGGGATCGGAGGGAGTCGGTCCTGGTGTTTCAGAGTGGGCTTTCACGTGTCGGGGTGGAGTCTGAGTGAAAGGGTCGAGGCTGACTGAACGCTGGGGTCGCTGGGGTCGTGCTTAATGTGCTAAAGGGAACGCTGAGTAGTGCCCTGGCCCCTCGAGCTGATTTGGGTCGAAGGTCTGGAACGGGGTTGGGATGGGTTGTCCTTGAATGTAGACAGAGATGGGGCTTAAGCTTGAGAATAGGGACCAGGGATCTGGGACAGTGTGGGAAGAAGAGGTTGGGAGTTGGAAAATCAATATGGATGTTAAGTACCAGGTGGGTTGGGGTCAGGGAGCGGTAGAAAGCTCTGGTGTAGGAGTCAGAGGGAGCTGCGTTCATTCAACAAATATGGAAAAGCAGAGGGATTGAGTGCAAAGAACCTGAGGCGGGAACCAATTTGTCATGTTCAGGTAATAGACTGGAGGCCAGGGACCACAGCTCAGTGGATAGTGAGAGGGTGGTAGGAGTAGTGAAGAAGGACAGAGACTGGATTCTTGTCCTTGATTAAATGGCTTTCAGGAGGCTTTAGCAATATGCTAGCTAAGATCTTGGACTTCAGAAGCCTTTGGCCTGGGTTTGAATCTCACTCCAATTTGCCTGTGTGACCCTGGGCAAGTCATATAGATTCTCTAGTCTCAGTTTCTTCATAGGGACAATGGGGATGTTTTTACTCTACCTCCCCTCTAGAGTTTTCCTGAAGATTTCAGTGAACCGTTGATATAAGTAAAGATACGCAGGATGTGCATAAGGCATGTGGTAAATAGTGAAGAATAATCTTGGGCTCAAAGTATGTTTCAGTGGCAGAGCACTTGCCTTTCCTAGCATGCACAGAGTCTTAGGTCCAATGCCCAGCAGTGCACAGGAGAAAAGGTAATCCATTATTTTTGTTGTCTAGGGCATTGTTTCTACCTGGCTGTTTGTCTCCCTCTAACTTTTCTTGGTTTCCCTCTTTTTTCTATATCTTTCTCTTCCTATGGGTATCCTTGATTTTGGCTGCATTTGTTCAGACTTCCTCTTCAAATTCCTGGTGATCGGCAGTGCAGGAACTGGCAAATCATGTCTCCTTCATCAGTTCATTGAGAATAAGTGTGAGTTTCTGACACTGGTCCTGGGATCACCCAGCTGTGGACATGGGTGTGCGGTGGGGCAGGTGGGCAACTAGAGAGGTGAGTGGGCCTGGCTGTCAGTCTGACTTCAGTGCTGGTGGCATGGTTCTTGCATTGGTGTCTGTTCTTTCTAGCTTTTCAGTCACCCCAGCAGTGAGAGTGGGTTGGTAGAGACAGAGGAGCCTGGGGAGGGTATTGGTCCTCTGAGCCTCTGCACTGCCTCTTCTCTCCTTTTTGTTTTTTCTCTTAGTCAAACAGGATTCCAATCACACGATTGGCGTGGAGTTTGGATCCCGAGTGGTCAATGTGGGTGGGAAGACTGTGAAGCTGCAGATTTGGGACACTGCTGGCCAGGAACGGTTTCGGTAGGTCTCCCAAGGAGGGAGGAGGGAGAGGGGGAGAGAGAAATGTGTGTAGTTACTCAGGGATACAGCAGTGGGAGTGAGGAGACACTGAGAGGATAGACAAGGCAGAAGGAGGGAGAGAGGTAGACTTGGTTGGCAGGTCCATACAGCTGAGGACAGAGGGAAAGAGAAAGACAGACAACATAGAGAAAGAAAAGCTTGGGACTGTGGTTGTAGCGGGGTGAGAGTGCTTGCCTGGCACGCACGAGGCCCTTAGTCTAATCCCTAGCACCACAAAAAAAGTTGGAGGGGGACCCCTAGAATAGAAAGAGAAGGAGAAATTTGAAAAAGAGACATCCTCAGAAAGGGAAAGAAAAAAAGATAGCCGGGCGTGGTAGCGGACACCTTTAATCCCTGCAATTGGGAGGCTGAGGCAGGAGGAGAGTTGTGAGTTAGAGACCAGCTGGGCTGCAAAGTGAGTTCAAGGCCAGCCTGAACTGCATAGTGAGACCCTGTCTCAAAAAAATAGGGCTGGAGATTTAGCTTAGTGGCATAAGTGCCTGCCTGGCAGGCGCGAGGTTGTGAGTTCGATGCCTAGTACCAAAAAAAAAAAAAAAAAGAAAGAAAGAAAAAAAGGCAGATGCTAGACGTGGTGATACAGCACTCTGGGAGGCTGAGGCAGGAGAATTACAAATTTGAGTCAACCCGGGTAGTTTAACAACTTAGTGAGATCCTATCTCAAATTTAAAAAATTGAAAAAGAGGATCCTAGAATTGGTGTGGCAGTGCATGCCTGTAATTTCAGCACTTGGGAGGCTGAGACAGAAGGAGGATAAGGCAGTAAGATTGTGAGTTTAAGGCCCATAATGCCCTTTTTCAAAAGACAAAAATAAACAAAAAAGTGCTGTTTATCTAGCTCACCGTGAAGGTTCCTAGGTTCAGTCCCAAGTACTATAGAGAGAGGGAGAGAGAGAGAGAAGAACATGATGATGAAGGTAGTAGGAGGACACAAAGGAAAACAGGTCAGAGGCAGAAAGAACCAGAGGTTTGGACAGATACAGCCAGGAAGATGGAGAAATGAATGTTTTGTGGAGAAGAAGAAATATATAGGGACCAGCACATAGTAAGTCTTCAGAAAATGCTTGTAGGAAAGTTGACAGACCTGGAAACTCTGAGAGAGGGTCTGAGGAACAGAAGCAGGGAAAAACAGAGAATCCAGTCCGTGGAGAATGTGGTTTCTGGGCAGCACACAGTGGCTTAGTATTTGTGTGTTGATTGAGTGCAAGAGGTATGTAAAGGTCAGAGACAAAGACAGTGAAGAAGAGAAGAGATGGGTGTGCGGAGTGGGCTGGATGCACAATAAGTGCACAATCATATGGAATGACTGCATGAAATCTCATGGGCTCCACCTTGGTGAGACAGGGAAATGCAGAGTTGCCACATTAGGAAGGGGGCCTTCACCAGCCACAGCAGGAGAGAGACAGGCAGATGCTCTGTAGCACTTGGCCAGGTTCAGGTCAGAAAATGTTGAATGAGTGAATGAATTTGAGGGAAGGCAGAAGCACATGAGAGAGCCAGAGCTGGAAAAAAATAGAGAATTCAAGACACACAGCTGGTTTACCCCAGTAGCAGAGTGCTTGCCTAGCAAGGCCCTAGATTAGATCTCCAGCACTATAAAATGAAAAAACAAAACAAACCAAAAGGTCTATAGGCCGGGCATGGTGGTGCATGCCTGTAATCTCAGCACTTGGGAGGTTGAGGCAGGAGGATTGCTGTGAAGGATTGCCATGAATTTGAGACCGGTGTGAGCTGCATCGTGAGTTCAAGGCCAGCCTGAACTGCATAGTGAGACCCTGTCTAAAAAAAAAAAGTCTGCAAAGATACACACATGAGAGACACAGAGAAAGAAATAAACTAATGCAGAGATACAGAAAGGCAGGGACAGAGAGAGACTCACAGTCAGATGACTAAGGGAGGGAAGCAGAAATCAAGAGAAATAAAGAGTGGAGAGAAACGGGACAGAGAGAAATTCTGTGCCCACCAGACTAAGTGTAGGTTTTGGGGAAGGGGGCCTCCAAACCACCAATCTCTTTCTGCAGAGGGGGGCAGTCTTGGGGCTGTCCCCAGCCTTGGGGGTGACTGGGTCCCCCTGGCCCCACAGGTCGGTGACACGGAGTTATTACCGAGGGGCAGCTGGAGCCCTGCTGGTATATGACATCACCAGGTGGGTGCATGGCGTCCGCAGTGTGGTTGGGGCAGGGCCTGGGGCCCCTTCTCTGCTCCACCTTCCTTGTATGCCTCTTCTACAGCCGGGAGACATACAACTCTCTGGCTGCCTGGCTGACTGATGCCCGCACGCTCGCCAGCCCCAATATTGTGGTCATCCTCTGTGGCAACAAGAAGGACCTGGATCCTGAGCGCGAGGTCACTTTCCTGGAGGCCTCCCGCTTTGCCCAGGAGAATGGTGAGGGTCAGGTTGTGCCGGGGGCCAGGTGGGGATGGAGGGTTTAAATGGTGCTCACTGCCCTGAAAGTGGGAATTCAGAGGCCCCCCTTTCAATCTGTGTTGAGCCATATGACCACTCTGGTCCTCAGTTTCCTCTGCTGGAAAGTGGGGCAGGGGGGGGCGGTCACAGCGTTTCTGCCTCACAGTGTACTGGTTAGGGAGGTCATGGGAAACCCCTAGTATCTCCTAACACAGAAAGGGTGAGAGGTAAATGTTGGCCAGTGAGAAGTGTCCACCACCATGAGGAGGTGGCGCTGGTTATCGGCTTAAGGGAGAGGAGTAAACTTAGATGGCCTAGGGACTGGCACATTTTGGGAATAAGGGCAATGAGCAGGGTAGACCCCAGGGGAATAGGCCTAAGTGGAATGCAGGGGACTGATGGGACCTGTCAAGAGGTTTGCATGCCAGCCACTGTGATGCATGCCTGTAATCTCAGCACTATGGGAGGATTATAAGTTTGGACCCACCCTGGGCCATTTAGTAACTTAGTAACTTAGCCAGACCCTGTCTCAGAATAATAAATAATGAAAGGATTGGGGCTGTACTCAATGCAAGGGCCTTGGGCTCAATCTCTGGTAACACACACAGGAAAGTAGGCAAGTATAAACACATTTGAACACGCTGAGCTACCAGACCAGCCACATCTGCTGGTTTGGCATATGTTCATGTCTTCCAGGGCTAGCTCTGAGTTACCCACTGAGAGGGCCTTGTCCTGTAGCCTGGGCCTGTGCTAGATGGCACTGGAGACCCAGTGATGAAGACAGCCTTGTGCTACTCACAGTTCAGAGGGTGAGGTTCAAGGTGCAGGTTCATTTGCAGAGAGTAAGAGCCCAGAGAGGTCATGGTCAGGCTGGGGAGGCAGTAGAGGCCTTGGGGACCCACAGAGATCCCTAACCCTGGCCAGTGCAAGGGTCCTGTGCACTGAGCACAGAAGGATGAGATGGCTGGTGTGTGGGGAGGGAAACAAAATTCTCTGCAGGGGCACAGCATGTGCAGAGGCCCCAAGTGGGCCAAGGTGGCTGGGGCATTCGAAGAACCTAATGAAAGGTGGAAATGGGAGTTGAGGACAGGGATCAACAGGGTTGCTGGCCCTCCAGAGCTCATGTTCCTGGAGACGAGCGCGCTCACGGGCGAGAATGTGGAGGAGGCTTTCCTGAAGTGTGCCCGCACCATCCTCAACAAGATCGACTCAGGTGAGGCCTGACTGACCTGCCCAGTGGGGTGGAGGTGGGGCTCCAGAATCTCCATGGAACCAGCCCTGAGCTCTCCCCCTGTCCGCAGGTGAGCTGGACCCTGAGAGGATGGGCTCAGGCATCCAGTACGGCGATGCCTCCCTCCGCCAGCTCCGGCAGCCCCGGAGTGCCCAGGCCGTGGCCCCTCAGCCCTGCGGCTGCTGAGACCTGCAGAGCCAGGTGGGACGCTCGGGGCTCAGGGAGGCAGGGCTTATGTCCTGGGAAGAGGGGCGTGGAGCGGACACAGACATGGAAAATATGATGACAAGAAACAGTGAGAGGAAAAGATGCAAAGCATAGGAGCCAGAGGAGCCCGCTTCCCAGACACAGGGAACCCACCTGCCTACTCCGCCCCAGACCTCGCTGCCAGCCCTCGGCCCTGCACCTGGTCTTCCCCTTCCTAGTGCTGAGCGCCTACTGTGTACCAAGCCCTGTTCAAAGCTCTGGGGAGACAGCAGTGAGAAAAACATGAAAAACCCTGCCCTCCTGGAGCCAGTGTGCTCTTGGGAGGAAACAGAAAATAAACAAGACGTGTAAATAAACGGCATGGTGGTGCATGCCTGTAATCCCAGCACTCTGGGAGGCTGAGGCAGGAGTGTGGAAAGTTCAAGCCTAACCCGAACAATTTAGTGATTTAATGAGATCCTGTCTCAAAATATAAAAAGGGAGGTAGGGCACTGAGGATATAACTTAGTGTGGAGGCTTTGGGTTTAATCCGGTTCAGAAACAAACAAACAAACAGACACAAATAAATTATATAGTAGCTATGGAGAAAAATTAAAACTGAAACAGGAAGGGGTGGAGGAGTTCACTGAAAAGGAATAATGAGGGAGGCCTCACTGAGAAGGTGACATCTGAGCAAATACCTGAAGGAGGGAGAGGAGGAATTCTTGGGCATCTGGGGCTGGTGCACTCTATGCAGGGAGAGCCCCAAGTGCAATGTCCCTGGGTGAGAGAGGTCAGTCAGACCAGAGGAGGCGTCACCTAGTGTGGGTATGGAGGGAGGTCACTGTGGCTGCAGTGGTGTGCGTGTGCGCTGGAGGTTCAGCAGGACATAGTGCTTGTGGCATGAGGAGGCCTTTGGTTTATACCCTGGCCAGGATGGGAGCCATAGAAGGCTTCTGAGCAGTCAAGAGAGAGGATTTGATTCAGGAATTCACAGGGACCCACTGGCTGCATATAGGGAAGACACAGAAGGGTGGTGTTTACTGGGTAGGGAACTGCTGCAGAGTCAAGGCAGGAGAGGATGGTGGACAGCCTGGGATGGGCCAGAGCGATTGAGCTGTGGATAGGCTGTTTCCTGCCTGGACTGTCTGTCTCCAGTTTTGTCCTGTTTGGGGGTCTAAAATACAAATCTGCTTTTGTCCCTCCCTGTTTAAAACCATGCATGGCTCCCAGGGTGCCTGGGACCCAACTGAAGCTGCTCAGCCCGATGTTTGACTCTCAGCAGGGAATGGCTCCTGCAGCCACCTCAGCCTCACCTCACCCCTCTGCCCAGCCCTTAGGTTGCTCCTGCCCCACTGAAGCTCTGTCTGTTTCTCTGGGTCTTTGCTTGTGCTACGCCTTCTGCCTCGAACACTGTTCCTTCTCTCTTCGCCCTGGTAACCCCCTTCCTCCTCCAGGAAGCTTTGTTTGTTCTTCCGTGCGTCATCCAAACTCCTTTACAGGCCTATCATACCCTGCAGGATTTGGTCCCCTCCCCACCACTGTGGATGGGTGGGTGTCGCCACTTCTCCCCTCTGTTGACCTCCTACCCAGCCTCCTCTCAGCCATTTACCACTCCAGGGAGGCTGAGGGGAAGAGTGGTTAGACTTTGGATCTACTTTGTAGGTACAGCCAGCATGATTTCCTGATGGAATCTGAAAGAGGGGGAGAGGGGGCCAAGGCTAAGTTCTTTGGACAGTGCACTCTTGCTAGGCATTTGCATGTGCTGTGCCTGGGCCTCAGTTTCCTCTTCTGTAAAATGGGGCCAAAAGTTGTACAGTACCTGCCCCTAATGGGTGTTGAGAATGCTAAATAAATCAGTTCATGTAAAATGTTTAGGATGGGCCCAATACTTAGTGAAGACTCAGTAAGCAGGATTGTTTATTATATTCCTTTATATCCATCTTAAAGACTGGAGGCCAGGCCGACATGGAAGGCTGTGTATTCTTGGCATAGAATCTCAGTGGATCAAATGTAATAAGACAGTGCATTCACAGACTGTTGGCTGCACTTTTGTGTGTTGATCTAATACAGTCATACCCATGTATAAAAAAAAAAATACGTGTTCCTACTCCCTGCTTCTTTCTTCTTAAATTGAGATTAACACATTCACAACAGGGCCATAATTTGTCTCACTCCCAAGCAGCTCTTATTTGAATGTGTTATAGTCCCACCAGCTTGTTCCACTGGTGGTCCATGTGTGCCTGTCCTATTGGGGTGGCATGGGACAGTCCTGTTAGGTGGTACAAGTCAGTGATGGGACAATCATGCAGGTACTACTGGTGGTTCATGCCGGTGGGAAGGTTAAATTCACATAACATAAATTTAGTCATGTCAAAGCTCAGTGGCATTTAGTTCACTCACAACATTGTACAACCATCTCTTCTTTTTCATTACCATAAAAGGAAACTGCAAAACCAGTAAATAGTCATTCCCTGTTCCCCTAAACCTCTGACAACTACCAATCTGCTTTCTGTCTCTATTGACCAATTTTTTCTTGTTGTTTTTAGTTTACTGAAATGGTCTTATGTAGTCCAGACTGGCCTTGAGCTAATTTTGTAGCCCAAGCTAACCTTGGCTTTGCTTTGTAGCCCATTATCCTCTTTCCTCAGCCTCCAGAGTGTCCAGATTACAGGTGTGTGCCACTGTGTCCAGCTGACCAGTATTCTTATTACATATGATATACTCTGACACTTTCTATTTTATTCTATTTGAATAAAAAATTATCCAAATTATTCCCCCTTCCCATGCAGTGTTACACATTGGGATCACCTGGAGAGCTTCAGAGGTACTGATTACCCAGGCTTTACCCAGAGATTCTGAATAATTTCAAGATTTCTAGAAACTTCTAGATAATGCTATATGCAATCAAAGCAAAAAGCACTAATGTGCCTCTTCAGCTTGGAAAATACTGGAAGGAGGCTTAAAGACAGGGTGATCAGGGATATAGAAGGACACAGAGATGCAAAAGTAGGGACCTGGGTCCCTTTATAGACTCTTCTTGGAGGTAAGCAAGCAGGGAGATACAAAGGAGAGGGAGGGAGAGTGAGAGCGAGAGAGAGAGAGAGAAAGGGAGGGAATTTGAGAGATTGACTCTTAAATTACCTGTACAGGAGAAACAAACTTTCAGGCACTATAGAAACTTTGGTAGAAAGAATATAGACAGTCAGATACTGATGGAAGGTCAGGAAGATGCCCGGAACTGAGACACGGACACCAGCTAGACAGATTCAGGACCCCTCCAGGTCACTGCACCTTCTCTTTCAGCTCATCTGTTCTCCAGGACCAGCCCTGTCCTTCCAGCTGGGGCCCAGACCCAGGCCCCAGGAGGCCGTGCCCCAACCTGCCCCAGCCCCAGAGAAGCTGCCCTGCCACCTGTCCTCCTTCCCTGGCCTGGTGGGGCCTGGCTTTGGGGCAAGACTGAGCCATGGGGAAAAGGGGAACCTATACCTGCTGCTGCTTCCTCTGTCTTGGCTAACCTCTGTCCCCCCTGAACCCCTAACCATACCCCAAGAGCTCTCAAAGCCTGAGACCAGGGCCATTTTGGCTCCAGCTTCCCACTTGGCCCCGCTGTTGCAAGTATGTGTTATTTATTACCTAGAGGCCTGTCCCATACCTGTCCCACCCCCATAAAGCATTGTTTACACCTGTGTTTTGGCTTTTGTCATTTTGGGTTGCTGGGGACAAGTCCCTGATGAAAGAATCATGGGTCATGGTGTGGGGATACCTTGAGGATACACCATAGTTCAGGTGTCTTAATTTGTGGAGGTAATTTGTGGATGTCTAATTTGTCATTGTGTGCACACTTTGCAACCTGGGTGCTTGAAACTCATGTGCATGACATGTCTCTGTGTTCGTGTCATGTGTATGAGTCTTCCCAATACCTGCGTATGGGATTTTTCTGTTGGAATATATGACACTGTTGTGTGAGTACTCTGTGTTCTTGGTGATTGTGTTAGTGAGCTGTTGTGTGGATCACCAACACCAAGAAAGGGGAATCTGGGCCTGGGAGTGAACCCTGGGTCTGTACCTGCTTTGACCTATGTACGTCTGAACTCAAGAGTCTCGGGTAGTGGTTCACTACTGTGTTGTGTCCTTGTGCACTTGTGTCCCTTGTGTCTGTGTGTTTTGGTGTGAATTTGCCTCCTTTTAGTCAGAGTATGTGATTGTGCGCCTTCTGTGTGGCCTTCAGGACTGTGAGCCTTTGGCAAACCCTAAGTCTTCTACACACTTGAGAAGGGTGCACACTGCCTTGTGCCCACGTGAATTGCTGGTGCCTTCATGTGACCTGTGAGGGACGGGTGCAGCTCCCAGAGAACCTTCCCAGCTGCTCTCCCACCAGGTCAGCCAAGTCAGCAGTATCCAGACCCCAAATGATGCCCGAGTCCGGTTTCACCTCGCTTTGTCGGGTCGTAGGTGGGGGGCGTGGGGCACTCAAAATGACCTTATCTACATAGACCTCAGGAGAGGTGGCCCAAATGTTGCCAGAGTCAGGCCTATTCACTCAAATGTCCCTTTTGCATAGCTGTCTTAAGTTGTTTTATTCTGACTCCCGTATTTGACCTGAGGGGGCAGGGCGGAGCAGGTCATGCAGATATGTCACATTTGCACATCTGTTCCAGTGACCCCTTCTTTTAAGACCATACCCTACTCTCTTCCCCTCCGTTACAAAAAGTGGTTATGTAAATCCTGATGTGCCAATTTGCACACATTTTCCGACTGCGGCCGTTTCTCAATATCCCTGTTTGAGTTGTAAGGAGGCATAATTTGCATGTCGTTCCGCAACCCAGAGGCCCGTCATTCCGCAGCATTCACCTAAGGGGCGGGTCTTTCCAAGTGTAAGTAATCTTATTTGCATGCCCCTCCCACAGCGCTGGTTTAACACGCACAGACACGCCCCTTCCCCCCCCTTCCAGACCATATAACTGCGTTCTTCCAGTCGTGCAAAAGAGGCGGGGTGAGGAATGCAAATAAGCCTCTTCCGCGACGGGTCCACTTTTCCTTTCTCGGTAGGGGTGTTTTGAAAATTTCACCCCGCCCTACGGGTTCGCGCCTGCGCAGCCACCGTGTCGCGTCCGGGCGCGGTCACGTGCCCACCGGGCGAGGCGGGGGCGGAGCGTCCCGGGTGGTGGGGGCGGGGTATGGCGCGCTGTGCGGCGCAGGGCGGCTGGCACAAACGGCGGCGCCGGGGCCGAAGGAAAAGCTCGGTGAGGAGGTCGCAGGAGCAAAAGGGAACGGGGAGGCGAAGCAGCCGAGTCTGGATGCAGACGTACTCCAGGCGTAATGCGGAGGCGAGCGGTGGCGGACTGTTGCGACCCGGGGGACGGAGTGGGGGCGGGGGAGGAAGCGCGCGCCGGGCACGTTGGGTGCAGGCCATGGTGGGGGCGGCGGGGAGCGCGCGCTCTGGGGAGGCCGAGGGGAGGAGCTTGGGGCCGGGGCGGTGCTAGGCCTCGCCTCTCCCCGCCGCGGTGCCGAAGGGGGCCTTGGAGTCCGCTTCGCAGGGGCTCGGGAGCGGGGCTCCTTCTCGCTGGACCTGTCCGCTAGTGCGCGATCCCCCAGCTGTCCCCTCGGTCACCGTGGACCCTCCTCTAGGGCGCCCTTCCGCCTGTCCGTCTGTCTCCGGACTTCCCTTCCGTCTGGGTGTGTGTCCGCCACCGGCAGGCTTCCTCCGTTTGGGCGCAGGTCGACCCTTTGGGTCTGGCAGCCTCAGGCCTTCCCTTCTCGCTTCCCTCCTGTGTGTCTTTCTGTTTCTGGGGTCCTATTCTCTTTGTCTCTGGAGTCCCCGGTGTCCTCTGTGTCATAGTCCCTCCCATCTCTGAGTGTTTTCGTAACCCCCATTCCCATTCTGTAGATCTTCACTTTTCTGTGCCTCTCTCGAGCCCCCAGGCAGATCCCTCCTGCTCCTCTCACCCCTGCACCATTTGTTTTCTGCTCCAACCCACGATCTCTATCTCTGTGGGTAGTTGTCCTCTCTCCCCCCAAACTAGTCTTCTGTCTTGGGTCATCTATCCAGTCTCTTTCTTTTGGCTCTTCCCCCTCACTGCTCTGTGCTTGTCAGCTCTACCCCCTCAAATTCTCAGTCTTCTCCCGCGCTCGGCCTCGGGTTGTGTGTGTGGGGTGGGGAGGGGTGGGATGGGGGCGTCACTGTAGCGCAGTCTGTCCTGGTCATCCTCCTTTTAATTGCCTGTAGCTACCCACCTCTTCCTTAGCTTGCCTGTTTTTAGCTGCTCTCACATCCCTTTTTCTCTTCCTTTCCCTCCAGCAACCCTAAGCACCTAGAGACAGCAGTGGACTTGGGGACCAGCAAGCATCCCTAGGGCACAAGAGGAGT
This sequence comes from Dasyprocta punctata, assembly GCA_004363535.1. Taxonomy (NCBI): domain Eukaryota; kingdom Metazoa; phylum Chordata; class Mammalia; order Rodentia; family Dasyproctidae; genus Dasyprocta; species Dasyprocta punctata. The sequence goes on along the minus strand of RJWM01025558.1, from coordinate 9,319 downwards.
TTCTGCTGCCTCACCCTGCTTGGCACCAGGCCCAACGACCCCCAGCTGCATCAAGTGGAGGAGGAGGAGGAGGTGGAGGAGAAGGAGGAGGAGAAGGAGGAGGAGCTGGGTGGCACCATGGGCCCGGGCCGTGCCCTCCATGCCCGGGGGATGAAGACACTGCTGCCATGGACAGCCCGTGCCAGCCGCAGGCCCTGAGTCAGTCTCTCTCTCAGTTGCCAGTGTCTGTGTCAGAGCCCTTGGAACCCAGCCGGCCTAGGATGGGGGTGGAGAGTTACCTGCCCTGTTCTCTGCTGCCTTCCTGCCACCGTCCAGGAGTGCCTGGTGAAGTCTCAGCAGGGAGTGGGACCCTCAGAGGTGCAGCCACCTCCACCACTGCCAGCCCCCTGCGGGAAGGCTTTGGTGGTCAGGATGGTGGTGAGCTGTGGCCACTGCAGAGTGAAGGTGCTGCGGCACTGGTCACCAAAGAGTGCCAGCGACTAGCAGCCCAGGGGGCCCGGCCTGAGGCCCCAAAACGGAAGTGGGCAGAGGATGGTGGGGATGCCCCTTCACCTGCCAAGAGGTCTTGGGCCAAGCAAGAGAATCAGGAGGCAGAAGGGAAGGGTGGCATGGGCAGTGGCAGCAGCAGCAGCAGCAGCAGTAGCAGCAGCAGCAGTACTGGTGAAGTGAGTGCTAGGCTGAAGGAGGAAACTCTGCCTTCTGCACCTGAGCGCCTGGCCCTGGACTATATTGTGCCTTGCATGCGGTACTATGGCATCTGCGTCAAGGACAGTTTCTTGGGGGCAGCATTGGGTGGCCGTGTGCTGGCCGAGGTAGAGGCTTTGAGATGGGGTGGACGCCTGCGTGATGGGCAGCTAGTGAGCCAACGGGCTATCCCACCACGTAGCATTCGTGGGGACCAGATTGCTTGGGTGGAAGGTCATGAGCCAGGCTGCTGGAGCATCGGTGCCCTCATGGCCCATGTGGACACTGTGATCCGCCATTGTGCTGGGCGACTGGGCAACTACGTCATCAACGGGCGCACCAAGGTAAGGCTTGGTGGGGGCCTTCTGTGGAGGGGCTTGGTGGCACTTTTTTTTTTTGAGACAGGGTCTCCTATGTAGTTAAGGCTTACCTTGAACTCACTGTGTACCCTGGGCTGGTCTCAAACTTGTGGTGCTCTTCCTGCTTGAGCTCCTGAGTGTTGGGATTACAGGTGGTACCACCTGTTTGTTGAGTATCCAGTGCTCTGATAAGAGTAGTTCTGGGCACAAGCTTCTGTATCCACAAAAGGGTTTAGGCAGCCGCAGCTGAGGGTTGCATGCATCTGTGAGGACTCTGGGGAGGAAGTCTCTGTCCTCCCTATAGGCCTTGATCTTCTAGTAATCCTCTTGGAGAACCTGGTGACACACTTGTACATAGGTTCTGGTGGGATTCTAGGCTCCAGGTGTCTGTTTAGGGACCCCAGATGGGGCCCAGTCAACATAAACAGGCAAATGTTTCCGTCTTTGTCCATCCCTGTGCTCATCCTTTCCTGTTGCCCTGTTGGCTCATTTGTCCAAGTTCACAGGTATGTGTTAGCCATCCTGTTTCCCAGGTAGGAGAACTTGAAGGTGGATGGAAAGAGAGACAGTGATGAGGTGATCCCCAGGCTCAGGAGGTGGGTGCTGACTGCCACGTTGAGCACCTTCTGGGCTACATCGCACCTTGTGGGACTGTTATGGCATCTGCATTGAAGATGGCATCCTGAGGATGGCACTGGTTGTTTACTTGCTGGCCCAGTTAGAACTTCTGTCCCCATCTTACCCACCCCTCCTTGTCCTAGTCCTTGTCTTCATTCCTCTGTTATGTCTGTTACCTCATCCCCCTCATCTCCTTGTCTCTTTTCTTGACTTACTGACTCATTGCCTTTGTGTTGTGTGTGGTCCTGTGGTGTCTCCCCCCCCCCCCCGTAGTAGTTCTTAATTTCTTTTTGGAACCTGTGCCTCTCTGAGATCTTGCTAAAAGTTGCAGACCCTCATATAAACAAAGACCTCATTTTGTTGGAGTTGATGGGTAATTGTCAAGGCCTCACAGGCCCCCAGCTGTCGAAGAACTAGGCCAGGAACCCTGCACAGACAGTGGTTCTGTGGAACCTTCCCAGCTTGCCGATGTGATCATTTTCTTCGTGGGAAGGCATGCGAGGGCCCTAGCATTGAGTCCAAGACTTGGTGTCATTTGGACAAGGCCTATAGGGAATGCCTGCTGCTCAGTACGTGATGCCTAGCTGATTCCACTGGCTGGATTCTGTCCTGTGAGCTGGAGGCTGTGATCCTGGTGTCCTCTTGTCTTTCTCTCAGGTCCCATCTTGAGTTTTGCTACTGTGCAACTTTTGTCTCAGACTGGAGCTGGCCTGGGGACCAGGGCTCCCCCGGGGCCCAAGCCTGTTTCCTCCCCACCCCAGCTGGAATTTGTCCTACTTCCCTCTCCCTCCTGTTATGTGATAGCTGGAAAGCCAGAGCTGGGCCCCTCCCTGGGCTTGGCTCCTGTGCAGGCTAGATCAGTGTGGCCTCTGTGGCTCAGCTGCTGCACCGTGGTGTCAACCCTTCATGCAGGAGGGAAGTTAGGGAAGTCCAGAAGAGCCAAGTGGCCCAGGGTGATACAGTACTGAGCCTTGGTTTACTCATCCACAGAATAGGAAAACCAGGTTAGTCCCAACTAGTTTTTGGCAGGTTAGGGAAAGAAGGTTGAAACAGATGGCTTCAGTTTTGAGGATTCTGCTTCTTACCTCGGTGGTGTTGTGGATAGGACCCAGGTTAAAACTGAGGAGAGAGAGTTGTTGGTTGCCCTTACTACTCTGGGGAAGTAAAAATAGGGTGGGCTGAATGGGGGAGGGAGGGAATGAGTCACTGTCCAGCACCTGCAGGCTCTAGTGTTCCTCAAGGGCAGTATCTGGGCTCTTCCCTGGATTCTAGAGTGTGGCTGATGCTCAGGTGAGTAGAGGCAGTAGTAGTGGAGACAATCACCAGTGTGGCAATTGCCAGCAATAACGTTGCTCCTCATTCATTCTTGAATGTTCTTCTGTCCTACCTTCCATCCTTTCCCTGGCCCCTGTGTTCAGTTGACCTGGAGCTGAGAGAGTTTACTCCTGCTCTCGTCAAGGGCTACGAGAAGGGACACCAGAAATGGTCTAGCTAGTTTGATTTGCCCCTTTAGGAGCAGCTTGGAGGTGGGCCAGCTGTCATTGGCTGAGTCTCTGGCTTCTGACTTGGTGGGGGGGTTTGTGTGTATGAGCTATAGGACTCGACACATTGTCATCAGTAGCCTTTATAGTGTTCTGCCTCTCGATTCCACATGCCTGTTTGCCGAGGTGGGAGGGGTGGAGAATAAGTTCCCTTGTCACTCTGCCTGTTGTCCCTCTGGCTGAGGCATTCCTCGTGGGGACAGGGTTCAGAGTAGTGCTCTCAGTCAACAGATAGTGTGCACTGAGCACTTGAGAGACAGGCCTGACCCCAAGGACTTTGTTGAGGCTGTTTTTTAGATCTGTGCTGGGTGAACAGGTGTCTCATGTTGAGAGAAATGGAGTGGACCACTGGAGGATTTAGAATAACCCTTGACCTGAGTCCTGAGTAACAAGAATAGGAAGGAGTGACCCAAGCAGGTGCATGGGCCTTGAGGTGGGGATGAGGTCTGTGGAGGCTGAGTGGAGTAATGGTGGTAGCACCTGAGGTTGTGGTCTTGGATGATACTGTGACTGGGAATTTGTATCTTCTTGGGGTACATTGAAGATCTGGAGAAAAGGTTCTATGGCTGCTTTGTGGAGATGAATTTTGGGGGGAAAGGATGCGTGCTGCCTTTCACATGTCCATCCATGTGCAGAGCCAGCATGATCTGTGATAGGAGTCCCAGCTGGGGAGACTTTTCCCTCCTCTAATTGGTGACTTGTTGATTGCAGGCCACCAGGGCCATGGCCACATTCTTTTCTCCCAGTGAGTGGTTGCTCTGAGTGCTGTCCCGTCTCCAGGGAGTAAGTAGGGCAGTTTTCCCCTTCTGAACCTCCGAGTGTAGGGCCAGAGTTTTCCTTTTGGGTCTTCTCATGTTGTATCCTGATGCTGCCAGAGAGGTCAGCCCTCCACTGCTGGTGGTCTTGGCTGGTGGCAGCCTCCTGGCCTCTTTCCTCATTCAGGTTTTGGATTAGGTACACATGCTTGATGCAGAACAGTTTAACATCCATATAAGGCTGAATCCTGGGAATAATGTGTTGAGAGGGAACCTGCGGGGAGAACGAGGGATTGATCCATCTGTCTTGCCTTGGAATCCTTGGCAAGCCTCCCGTTTTGGCAGCATAGACTGATCTGTTTGATCATGAATGTCTGTGTTGGGTTTTCTTGCTGGGCCAAGCCTCTGGGTGTAGCTGAGCATTGGTGGGGAACCCTGGGTGGTAGAATCGGGACAGGTGGTCCCTGACAGGGAGGAAGCTGAAGAGACCTCCTGCTGGCTAATTGTCCTATTTGCCTAGTACCTCATCCATCCCTCCCAGTGGGTGTGGGCACAAAATGGGACAGGGACTTCTCTTTCTTTTTTCTAGTGGTTTCAGCCTGTCCTCTGATTCTCAGTCATGTGGCAGGTACTTTGATGGGTGTCTTCCTAGACATTTTTTATCTTGTTCTATTTCCACAACAACCTGTGAAGTAGTGTGTAGTGTTAGTTGCCTCCCATGGGTGAGGAACCTGAGGCAACAAAATGAAGTCACCTCCCAAGTGCTGCAGCTTATGTGACGGCACTGAGAGCTAGGTCTCAGTGGCCCCCTTTCCTCAGAATTGGGCCTGCACAAGTGACTGAGTCCTTTCTTTTGCACCATAGCTACCTTTCTGTTAGCTGGTGGTGACAAACATCTCCGGGCCCTCCGGCAATACAGTGAGGGCTGGGCTGGGGAGTGGCAGTGTCAGAGAGAGTAAACAAGAACTCAAGCCAAGACCTAGAGCGAGTCCTAGGTGTTGGACCTGTGGTGGTCTGGAACTTCCAAAGTAATGTTCTAAGAGGGCCTAGTGCCACTGCTGCAGACGGGTGTTTATTAGCCCTATTCTTCAGTGTCAATAGTTGTGGCCCGTTGAGATGAAGTGACTATCCAGAGTTACCCAGCAAACTTGTAATTGGAATTAGATCTCACTTTCTGTTAGACTAGGTTTTGGTTCCTGTTGATACGTGCATGGGACAGATCACTCACTTAGCTGGATTCTTTGTACTCAGGGTCAGTAGTTCTTAACATAATAGCGTACAGCAGGATTATCTGAAGAACCTTTCAGCAGCCCAGGACCCACATTAGTCTAAGCCCAGTCCGTCAGAACATGTAATGTGAGGTGGGCCTGGGCCTCAGTGTCTCAGAGGTTCCCAGGAGATTCTACTCTGCAGTCAGGGCTGAGAACCCTGGCCTCAGGCAGTAAGGCCATGGTTCTGCATACCAGAAAATGCTTAAACTGGCTTCTGGTCTATTGAAATGTCTACGAGGTAGGATTTGAACCCCCATTTGGGTGGCTTGTCCTGGGTGTGAATGGAAAGTGGCCTAGGCCCTGAAACTGAAGTTTGATGGGCCTGGGGACGGAGTTTTGACTGAAATAGGACACAGCCTGTTGGGCGCTGGAGTCCAGGACACTCAAGAAACGAATGGAAGACAACAGTCAGGAGGGAGTGAGCAAGGACTAATGGCTGCATCCCAGGATGTTCCTGCCTAGTGTCAGTAAACTGCCTTCCTCCGTCTCTGCCAGGCCATGGTGGCGTGTTACCCAGGCAACGGACTGGGGTACGTGAGGCATGTTGACAATCCCCACGGCGATGGGCGCTGCATCACCTGTATCTATTACCTGAATAAGGACTGGGATGTTAAGGTAGGGTGTGAGGGTAGGGCAGTGTGTGCATCCACTCCATTCACTCCTGCTCAGGTTCTAGCCTGTTCCACTTTTCAGCCCATGGGGGGTGGTTTTACAATCTGTGGGACCTTCCTGTTAATGGAACCTGTTTCTCTAGCTGACTGTGTGGTGAGAACGCTCCACTTTCTGGGAGTGGTGTCAGCTGCCCATGAACACACTCCCCCTTTTCCTGTCCTTAGTAACTTCCTGCCTATCTCCATGGTGATACACACTCTGGACTGTCATTCCTTTTAAGAGCTTGAGTGGTGGGACGGAGTGATATGTCTGTGCTGCACCCCCTGGTGGGTACCTGGGTGCAATGCAAGATGGTTACTCCAGGCTGAACAGCCAGCCTCATTTTCTGACCTGTCCCCAGGTGCATGGTGGCCTGCTGCAGATCTTCCCTGAGGGCCGGCCTGTGGTAGCCAACATTGAGCCACTCTTTGACCGGTTGCTCATTTTCTGGTCTGACCGAAGGAACCCTCATGAAGTGAAGCCAGCCTATGCCACCAGGTATGACCCATACTTCTGTGGATGTACTCAGGTGCTCCCTCTGTGCCAGAATTTTCTAAGACGTCCTGAATGAAATGCTGAGGGCCTAGGTGGGCACAGAACAAGGTGGCTCAAAAGGGTGGTTTGAGTCATTGTGGAGGTGGTGACTGGAATGGCAGAAAACTGATTTCAGCTGCCCTGGTCCCCAGGTACGCCATCACTGTCTGGTATTTTGATGCCAAGGAGCGGGCAGCAGCCAAAGACAAGTACCAGCTAGGTATCTGCTTCCTCTTACCTTGTGTCTTTCCTACTCCCTGTGTTCCTACAGGCCTCAAGCCACCCATCCACCTCATTATCTCCCCCCGCCCCGCCCCCATATATAACCCAGACCTCATGCATGCTGGGCAAGCACTGTACACTGAGCTATATCCATGTCCTTCCCTTACTAGTTTCTTAGTCTTCCCATGCATTCATCTTCATTTCTCCATAGCTAGCCTCCTTTCCTGTGCCCCATCATGAGCCCCGTTTCTTCCTGATCCTCTCCCCGTCTTCTCAGGTTTCCTTTGGCCTCTTTGTCCCTTCACTGATGACTTATATTCTCCTGCCCTCTCGCCCTCAGCATCTGGACAGAAAGGTGTCCAGGTACCTGTATCACAGCCGACCACACCCACCTAGTGGCCAGCCGCAGAGCTGCATGGACTGACTGCTCACCCGACTTCAGGAGAGCCCTGGGCCCTCTGAGCAGCCTGCCAGTCTGGGTGCCTGCTCCTTTCCTGCCTTTGCTGCTGCTTCTGGCTTGCCTCTGTCCCACCTGGTGTGGAGGGCTCTGTGCTTCGATGAGGACCAAGAAGGAGAGACCTCTGCTGCCCCTGACAGGGGCTGGGTTGTGACATGGACAGTAGCCAGCATTGGGGGCCACCATACTGAAGCTCAGAGCCTGTGTTCTGTCCTGTCTGGTCATTACCCCATTGGATGTGACGATCTGGGAGGCAGGACTTGGGGTTGAGGTGAGTCATGGCCTCTTGCTGGCAAAAGTTTGGGGTGGGAGGGGAGTAGCCCCAACCCCCCCCAGCCCAACTCCTCCAGCCTGGAATGTGAAGTGACTCCCCAACTCTATTGGCTGTGGCATCTTTCAGACTGGGCCACTGCTTCTCGGGTAGAGTGAGGTGCTGGGAGGAGCATGGGTGTGAAAGTCCTGTCAGCCAAGAAATAAAAGTTTACCTCAAAGCTGCACACAGCTGACTCCCTGTCCATAGAGAGACCTCCTCCACCTGCTGTATGGGAGGAGAGACCAGGGGTTAAGGAGTTACTGAAGTCCTGTGAAGCTTGCCTTGGCTGAATCAGCGGGCCACCAGGTAGAACTTAAATGCTGGAGGAACATTGCACAGGCCCGTGTGCTGCGGGGTGAGGTCATTGGTGGGACTCTCCACAGGGAACAGATAGAACTTCTGCAGGGTGACTGTAGAAGAGGAAGAGGAAGATCTCCAGGCCAGGCCAGCGCCCAGGCACATCTGCTTTTAGGGGATGTGGGTGCCATGGTGAACCCCTAACTTTCCTGAGTGCTTATGCAGGTTGGTCCCCTCCCTGTGGGGCCTGAAGTCACAGGAAGTTGGTGCAGTTGAAGGAATGCAGGTCCTTGAATTGGGTGGGGCCCCAGTGCAATGATGCAGGCTGGGGAATCACGTAGGTGCCTTAGGGGAATGTATAGCTCAGGTTCCCTGAGTGTGCGGGCCTCTTCCAAGGCCCCTTGCATTTGTTTTGAGATAGGGTCTTGATATGTTGCCTGGACTGGCCTGCAACTCCTGAACTCAGGGCTCTTGCTTTGGCCTCCCGAGTAGCTGGGATACAGGTGGGCCTTCCTTCTTTCTTGCCTCCAGGGTTGCTGATTGTGCTTCAGTCAGCACTGCCAATGCCTATTCAAACTAACCTGGAGTAGGTGCTTATGCTCCTGGCTCTGGGGCTCCCCATCAAATCCCAGGCGTTGTATGCACCTGTGGCAGAAGGCGACTCCACAGGTGGGCATCCATGGTGAGGCTGTGTGGCAGCCTCAGAGGCAGGGTATTGATGGAACATTGGGTCTGAATTGGTGTATGGTATGTGTGAGACTCACATCTCGCCTGTGACAGTATTCAGTGCCACCTGTGCTTTGCCTGGAGTCATTGGAGACTGAGATGCACATCACCCAGGTAACCAGCTGTCTTCCAACTCTTGCCTCTCATCTCAGCTGTCTTTAGCTTTCAGACGTGACCTATGGGTACTTGAGCAGAACAAGAAACCCATAGTGCAGGGTGATTCTTGTGCCACCTAAGAGGTCATGTGTCATAATCACTGGCATCTCCTGGAAGTGGCTTGCTGGGTCCTCCTCCAGCAGGCAGAGAGGTGCTTCCCATTGCAGTCATCTGGTGAGCAACATGGATAGTACTGAAGGTAGCAGGGACTTGTTCCTTATCCATCTGGTTGAGGAGGCAGTTGATGAAATTGTGGCTCTCTTCAGACGGCCTCACCTGTTGGTGCCACCAGATATGCTCAGACCTGAAGACTTGGAGCTCTTTGGGATTTTCAGTGATGCACTCCCAGCAGCCAGTCCAGGAGGGAAGAGAAGTGTGTATCTGGAAGCAGTTTAACAGGGTCTTAAGCAAGGCCAGTAGACCTTGGTTTCCCAATGGCAAGATTGGATCATGGCTTTGTAGGTTCTAGAATGCTTCCACTTCTAGAATCTTAAGTCTGTCTCATTCTGGGAATAGGGCTCTGTGCTCTGGTTTATCATAGGTTGGACACATTTAGTAGAGGTTGGAGCTAACTCTCACCTTACTCCATCTGGAACAGATGTGGAAATTGTCATTTAAGAGCTTCACATAAAAACCTGGCAAAGCCGGGTGTGGTGGCGCACGCCTTTAATCCCAGCACTCGGGAGGCTGAGATAGGAGGAGCCTTGTGAGTTTGAGGCCGGCTTGGGCTACAAC
>RJWM01025557.1:0-29169 GCA_004363535.1 Dasyprocta punctata | reverse complement strand
ATATGATACTCTACATAGAAGACCCCCAAAAATCCATTAGAAGACTTCTAGAAGTAATAACCAATTTAGTAATGTAGCTGGATACAAGGTGAACACTCAAAAATCAGTAGCATTCCTGTACACAAACAACAAAGTCACTGATAGAGAAATAAGGGAAACCACACCCTTCACTATAACATCCAAAAAAAATGAAATACTTAGGAATCAATCTAACAAAGGAAGTAAAAGATCTATACAGTCAAAATTACATTACTCTAAAGAAGGAAATCGAAGAAGATTTCAGAAAATGGAAAGATATTCCTTGTTAATGGATAGGAAGAACAAACATCGTGAAAATGGCCATTCTCCCAAAATTACTATACAGATTCAATGCAATCCCAATCAAAATACCACTTGCCTACCTCACAGAGCTAGAGAAAGCATTCCTGAAATTCATCTGGAACCAGAAAAGACCTAGAATAGCAAAGGCAATTCTGGGCAACAAAGGGAAGGCAGGAGGCATCATAATCCCCAACTTAAAGCTGTACTGTAGCTACTGTGATAAAATCAGCATGGTACTGGAATCAAAACAGACCTGAAGATCAATGGAATAGATTAGAAGATACAGCCACAACTACAAACACACTTAGCCACCTCATCTTTGACAAAGAGGCCAAACAGATACATTGGAAGAAAGACAGCCTCTTTAACAAATGGTGCTGGAAAAACTGGCTTTCTATATGCATAAACTAAAACTAGATCCATGCCTATCACCATGCACTAAACTAAAGTCAAAATAGATCAAAGATCTGAATATAAAAACAGATACACTAAACTTACTAGAAGACAAGAGTAGGTAAAAATCTTGATGACATAGGAGTAGGCAGAGAGTTCATGAACAAAAATGAAATTGCACAGGAAACACTTCCCAGAATCAACAACTGGGATCTCATCTTACTAAAAAGTTTTTGCATGTCAAAGGAAATCTCCAACAGAGTGAAAAGAAAACCCACAAACTGGGAAAGTATCTTAGCCAATTGTCCATCAGACAAAGGACTTCTATCTAAAACATAGAAAGAATTAAAAGAAATCAGGCCCCTAAAATTCAAGGACCCAATCCAAAAATGGGCATCTGAGATGAATACACATTTCTCAGAGAAAGAAATACAAATGGCAAATAAATATATGAAAAAATGTTCAACATCAATGGTCATTCGGGAAATGCAAATTAAAACAACACTGAGATTCCATCTCACTCCAGAAAGAATGACCAAGATTCAAAAATCAAGCAACAACAAATGCTGGAGGGGCTGTGGGGAAAAAGGAACTCTTCTCCACTGTTGGTGGGAGTGTAGACTGGTGCAACCATTGTGGAAATCAGTGTGGAGATTCCTCAAGAAGCTAGGATTGGAGATCCCATTCAACTCAGCTATCCCACTTCTGGGCATTTTCCCAGAAGAATTGAAAACATCATACCACAGTGATATCTGTGCACCCATGTTTATAGCGACACAATTTGTAACAGCCAGATTTTGGAAACAACCCAAGCGCCCATCAATCAAAGAATCGATAAAAAAGATGTGGTATTTTTATACAATGGAGTACTAGTCAGCTATTAAGAGAGATTGCATTGAGACTTTTGTAAGTAAATAGTCACGTCTTGAGACCATACTCATAAGTGAGATAAATCAAACCCACATGTGTAAATACCATATTGTCTCCCTAGTGTAAGAAGTGGAAAAGTATATATGATCCAAAATCTATAATGAATACTATGTAGGGGTAAAAAACAGCTCAAAGAGCAAAAGTAATTGGGAAGGGAAAAGGGGGAAAGAGAAAAGGGAAGAGGAAAAGTTATAAACCTGTATGTATGTATATGTAGAATAACTAGAATGAACACACTGCTGAATGTATTCATTATTGAGAAAGAACAGTTGATGCTCATGTGATTGGATCAACTTTGCATGTCTATATCTGTTAATGTAGGTAACCATTTTGGAGATAACGATATGCAATATTGCAATCATTGTCAAGTTTCTGTCATCTGGTTTTGTAAACCAGTAATGTTGCTGTTGTGCATTTACTCTACTCGTTTGTTTTTCTCTTTTGCTTGTTTTCTTTGTTATATGTGTCTTTTTTTTCTTCATTTAAGTAAAAAAAAAAGAAAGAAAGAAATAAACCTTTCCTTCCCTAATTTTGGGTGTCAGGTATTGTCTCAGCAACCAGTGAAAAGTAACTAAGGCAACTGTACTTCATGCCAGTACTTTCAGACTCAGTCACTTCTGAGAGCCACACAAGCCAGGTCTGGCTTCTCACTATGGAGGGCAGGGCCACATGTCCACCCCAGCTTAAGTTTAGCCTTCTCTGGTGGTCTATGTCTAATTCATACCTGGTCCACTTCTGTGTGCTACAGCTGTCTCTCACCCAGTCACTGTGGGAGGGTTACAGTGGGAACCCTGAAGTGGTTTTTTGTTGTTGTTTTTCTGAGTCAGTTATAATCAACTGAGTGATCACTTCAGCAACACATATACTAAAATAAATAATCAACCACTTCCTGAAATAGCAACTGATTAAACATTGTCAACACAGTGGGTGCTGCAGTAAGTTCCTTCTCCAAAGGTTGCAATTGCTATGTGGAAGGAGCCACTTTTGAGTATAATTCCATGCTGATTTTGCAGTTTACAACAGTGTGGGCTTTTCTTTGGGCTAGTGCTGTTGACCTAGTCCATGGTTTCTCCTTGGAGCTCCTGACCCTGGTTGCATACCTTGTGTTTGTGGAGACAGGTTCCCCTTGATGGGACAATGTGTAAGCTTCCAAACTCCTTCATTCTTTCCTCTGTGGTCTGTTTCTGCAACTTCTCTGTGGTTTCTAGTTTTCTTGACAGTTCCTTACTAACTCCCATAAAACGATCTTTTATTCTCTTGGCCAAGTTGTCTACTTTCCAGGTGTCTGGATTCCAGATCTTGGAGAGGCTGAATTTTGCTGATCACTACTCTGCCAGTTTTGGTTCTCCCTTACTATACTATCCCTTTTGAATATATCTGAGTATTCAAGGTTAGTATCAGTATTTCTTTTTCAGAATTTTCATATGATACCAAATGTGTCCTTTTCTTCTCATGTTTATCTGTCTCAAAAAATACAAAACAACAACTACTACTACTGTCCTAAAGCTGGAGATAATGAAATGTATACTCCTCCTCCTCCTCCTGTCCTAATGCTGGAGACAATGAAATATCCATCTAGTTTGGGCTATTTTGAGTAAGATGGTAATAATGCCTTTACATTTGGTTGATGAAAAAAAAGTCCTCCCACTTTCCTGTTTGACTTTATAGGTATATTATTCTTTTCAGGAGCAGATATTCAGAGTCCAGATGTTTTGAGTTAATAACTTTTGTGCTCAGGGGTGGGGTGGTGGTGGTTCTGGGGATTTAACCCAGTGCAGTATCCTCAGTGGGCAGATGTTTGCTGTTCATGCTGGTTCCAGATATTAATGAGAAACTAGAATTTTGAAGTGGTCAGGTCAGTGCTGTTTTCTTAGATTTGCTGATTAATTGCCCTTCACAATTTACTTGATTTAAAATGGTTTTGTACCTTTTAAAAGTTGCTTATGCTGTGCATAATAGCACACACCTGTAATTCCAGCATTCAGGAGGCTGAGGCAGGAGGTCTACTGAATTTGAGACCAGCCTAAACCACCACGTGAGAAAAGAAAGAAGTTGCTTTAGGATTAAAGATAGCTCAATGGAACAGGTTAAGCATGATTCTTTTCTTCAGTACTGGATAAGGAACCCAGGGTTTTGTGCATGCTAGGCAAGCAATCTATAACCTCAACGTTTTATATTATTTCATTTTGATTGGATTTCCCTAAATTACCCAGGCTGGCCTTACACTTGCAATCCTTTTGCTACAGCCTGCTGGGTACCTGGAATCACAGGTGTATCATTATGTTTGGCAGCTGTATTTACTTTTTTAGCAACTCAGGAGAAAAGAACACTAATACCCTGATTTTAAAATGACTGCTTTCCCTCCTCAAGGTTCAGAATGTTTATCAGGTCCCTACCAGCCATGTGGTTGTTGTACTACTGCTGGGACAGTAACAGAAAAACTTTTAAAACCCCCACCCTTACAGGTCTTCAATTCTGTTGTGAAAGTATCTGTTATGCACATTTAGGATTGTAAATCTCACAGCAGGCTTATTCACTTTTTTATTCCATGACTTAGTACAGCATCTAAGGTATATTGGTGGCCAATAGATTTCTACTATTGTATGCTATTCATATGCAATAACCTGGGTGTGTTATCAGTAAAATGCTTTAAGATACATGTGGTTGACTGGAATGATGAGCTAGTCTGTTGCTTGTCCACAGGCTTCTCTACAGGCATTTAGATGCAAACCTCTTCTCCTCCCTTTCCTTTAGTCAGAATGCAATAGGACCTTCCACCACTCTGGCCATTTCTAATGTGCATGAGGATGAGGAATGGCAGGTTGCAGGAAAGCAGCAACTATGATTCCAGTGGACCAAAGAAAGCTCATGGGCAAATCTCTATATAAATTGGTACAGATCTGCTTAGCTTCTCTGTATATCAAACTCTGTCCCAGAAGGTTACTTTACTAATCCTCACTGCAACCCGAGACAGGTTTTATAATCTTAGTATGACTGATGGGGAAATGGAAGAACTGAGAAGTAAACTGCCCTTATTATCAGCTACATCATGTATGCAGGACTGTTCAACTTTCAGCTGTTTCTTCAGTCTTTCTCTCCGATGTGGATAATCCAATGACTTAACCACCACTGAGCATGGTAGTGCACACCTGTAATCCCTGCACCTCGGAGGCTGAGGCAGGAAGACTGCCATGAGTTTGAGGTCAGACCATACTATATAGTGAGTTCCTCTCTCAAAAATACAATAAAAACCAACACAATCAACTTTTATGGATGCATGGGCCTTTATTTGATCTACTCATTCTAGAAGTTCTAATCTGCTCCATCAGAAATGTAAATTTTTAGCATCTCAGAGGGAGCCAATTGGCTCTGATTACTCTAAGAGCCCATAGCATGAGACTACTCCCAGATATTGTCTAATCATACTTAGCCCAAGAAACTAATGGTGGGAAAGGAAGGATATATTTTAATTACAACATACTTAGAATTTAGGCTAACCTGATTATACAATTAATACCAATTCCTGTGTAGGTTTTTTTGTTTTGCTTTGGTTTTGTAAGGCAGGGTCTCACTATGACCCTGGCCTTGAACTCACACGGTGATCTTTCTGCCTCAGTCTCCCAAGTACTGGGATTACAGGCATATGCACATCTTCTGTTCCTTGAAATTCAGATTTTTACAAAAAAAAAAAAAAAAGTCTCACTAGAAAGTCTCATTGTTTTAAAACAACAGGTACATAACTGACAAACTGGAATTTGTTCAAAAGACGAAGTACACCTAGAGAACATAAAAATTCTTTATTCAACCTAATCCAGCCAGTACTGAGATAGTCTGCCATATTAAAAACAAGACATTTAAAAAAATTACAGCAGAATTAGCAAGGCAGTGACTAAGTCACTAATCATATATTCTTCACAGTATTTGATAATCATGTAATGATGGACATTATTTTCAGCCACGTAAGTGGAGATAAGTTAACATCCACAAAGAAAAGAATTCTGTTAGTCACTGGATTTTATATAAAAGTTTTACAACATTAAAGGTGCTACAAATGACACAGAAAAGCAATATGAAAATAAACAGGAAAACACAAAATATACCCATCCATCCCAAAAGTCTACATCATTTGAATTATTTGGTTGGTTTTTTTGAAACAGGGTCTCATTATGTAGTTCAGGCTGGCCTTGAACTATGTAGTCCAAGCTGGTCTTGAACTTGTGGTGATCTTCCTGCCTACAGGCATGTGCTACTACGCCCAGCATCATCTCTTTAATTTGTCCTCTACAACCTTCTTTTACCCTCTATATTCCCCTTGAGTACAGACTATTTAGCAATTAAGAAACAACTACTACTCGTTAGGGGCTTAAAATGCCTCTATTCCTTTAATTTCTCAGTTAATCCTAGAAATATTCTAATTATTACTTTGCACTTCAGAGAGGAAGAGAAGCATGGTTGAGAAGTCACGGTTAAGTCAAGTCACTTGGCCATGGCCATACAGTTATTAAAAGCTGAATTAGATTTGAATGCAGCTCCATCCAGCTTTGTCTGCCTCTGATCTTTTGCTTTGTGATGGGGCAGGCTACCTTCCTACAAAGCTGGAACATGGTGTTTCTCAAAAAGTCTTCATTTTCAGGGCTAGAGGTCACTCTGGTCTCCAGGCACTTTCAGTTCCCTCTTTGTAACCCTAGAAACCCCTTCCCCTTTCCCAAAAGATTAGAGTTGTTCCTTCCCTCCATGGGCCTTAATGCCAGTAAACCCCAGCGGCTATTCCCCATCTTAGGCATTAAAGTAGTATATAAGGGACAATATGCAACTAAAGACTGCCTAAGCACTGTTCTATTATATAACAAAACTATGCAGGAAATGTCTACTTAATATATCTTTTCATATTGAAAAACTCAAAGCCAATATACTTTATAATTACAGCTACAGAATCTAAGTTATATTTATATATAATCACAGATTTAAAATTCTTCCTTCAGAATAGTAGCAGTGTTCTCAATAAGGCTCACTCAGTCAAATCTCCCCTCCAGGAAATTCTAATTCTGAATGTTCCACAGTCATTCACGTTAACACTACATAACTCAAAATTAAGACATTCATACTACAGGAAAATATCAGTCATCAATAATTAAAATTAATACCCATTATCGCAATCCAACATAGCCCAGTCTACATTTGTTAAATGCGTAAAGGTAAGTGACCACTTACCAGTAAGGGGAAACATCTACTATTGTCATGTATTAGGTACTGTGAGCAAAAAAAATAGGGTTTTTGGAACTATCTGTGAAATTTTTATTTTAATTAATGAAAATAACCAAAACACCATTTGGATTGTTGAATGACATTAAGATGCCCACTCTATTAAAAAGGGCTTAAAATAAATATTTGCTTTTGAAAAATAAAAAACTAGTTAAGCAATGATTAAGGTGCTAACCTTTTTGATGTGACGATTATAATTTAAAATCGTTAGTATTGTTTTTCTATAATAAACTGACTTAGCCAAAAACAATAACCTCAAAATTTACTCAACACTTACTTGTTTTCATAATTAACTCCTCACTGCCTGATATAAAAATGAAGAGCTCCAATACTTGCCTTGAGTTACTCACCACTGGTTTCCTATCTGATAAAACCAGATTGTAAAATCAGAGCTAGGACCATGCTTGCCTGTTCACCACTGTATGCATAGCACTCAGGAGAGTGCTGGGGCAATTAGGAGGGAGGTGATCAACAAATATCTGAGTAACTGAAAGGGCAAAGTAATTTTTTTTTATTTTTGCAAATCATTCTCTGCTCAAACTACTATAAACTGGTGACTCTAATTTCTAGAAATATGGATTTAAAAACCTCATTCCAGAGATGGATATACCTGATGAGACAGTCACACACACTGTAATCAAGACTACATAAGTCAAATTACTTTATAAAGTATGTTATATCAACATTGTATAAATAAAATCTAATAGTGAAAATTTAATCTGGAAGCCCTGTGAACTTTTACCCTATGTACTTTGGCGAACATCACATGGGTTAAGGAAAACAACAAAATTTCATTTTTCAGATAATCATTTGAATGTTTACACACATTTTTGGCTTGTTATGTGTTCATAACTAATTTATATTTCCTCATATTAACATGTTTCTGTTTAGTATGTAATCAAATTATGCCAATGAGAAAAATCCTCATAGTACCTTCACTGAATTGCTGATTCTAAGAAAACACTGAACATGAACATATACAAAAGAGCCATCAGAATAAAATAGCATGTGCATTTTTATATTTGTATAGATTGATCTTTACATTTCTGTCTGGAGAAAATATGAATCCAATTTACCATGCCAAGATAACATTTTAGATGACTGCCTTAAAAGAAGTACATACAAAACAATGACAATAAATCACATCCTTAGGTTCCGTGATTATTGAGAGGATTTCCCCTGCCCTAAGTGCTTTATTATACTTGTTAAAAATATAGGAGCAGCAGCTTTTCACAAGTCTCCACTAGTACACTAATGATGGAAACAAAACCAGACAACAGACTCATGGATGAGAGGACTGCAGAAGAACCAGAAGTCACAGTTTTATGCTTCTTCTTGCTCAGGATAATTTAGAATCTTGCGGTGTGCCTGACGTAAATATTGCTGCTGTTTGAAGTAAACTTTAAATGCTCCTTTTATGGCAACAAAAGCAATTCCACCCTAAAATAAAAAGAAAGTTACCTTTTTAATACCACAATTTTAGAGAAATATAAGAAACAGAATTTCACTTAGATCACAAAAGATATAGGCTTTGATGCTGAATTAATTCCGATAACTGCAAGTAAAACATTCTCTTTTCTATAGGGTGTGAGATAGGGAGAGATGCAGACCCTACGCTATGTGCAGACTGCCACCAGAGGGGGAAAATGGTAATACTACTAAATATACAGTAAATGATGTGCATGTTCACTCTGTGCCAGGTCATATTTAACCCTCACTGAGGTAGCTACTATTCCCATTTCTATTCCATAGACACAGAGAAGTAAATAAATTTATGTTTCATAGTGAGGCTGTCTGTGTCAGGATTTGAACGAGGCAGAGCCTGACCCCACAGCAGAAACTCTTTACTATAAATCAACTGGCAGGAAGGATAGGTGTGATGATTCATGCATATTCCAGAAGACAAAGTAACCACAGAATAGTTCCAGAAAGCCAGAACTGTAGTGGTTCCTCCCCCTTTTATTTCCACTCAAGTTAGTGGCTGACAAGGAGATCAAATAGAGGTTTAAGGTGGAGGAGCCACAAACTGAGTATTTATACAGTCCCTCTCCCTTTTTAAATACAGTTCATTCTCTTTTGTATGCCACTTGAAAAAAGTATCATTAAAGCCATCTTACCAAGATTGTCCTTTGTAAATTAGAGTTAACACTACTGAACATCAGTTTACCAACTATTGTTGCGATAGTAGGAAAGACAAGGGCTCCACACAAAATTCGGGTAGCAGAGACATGATCTGCTAAAGGATTAGCTTCAGCAGGAATTCGAGGAACAGGACAACCAATCCCTAGACCAAAAAAAAACAAACAAAAACCAAAAACCGCAGTGCTTTAGTACTAATACAACAGAATAGTTTAAAAAAAAGAAAAACTCTTCAAACATTTCTAAAAAACCATGTTATGGTTCTTCTACAAAGTTAATTTGGTATGCATTTTATAACCATAGTCAGGTTCTTACCTGGAAATATACTGTTCAAAATTTGTAGTTTATTTGAATATTTGCGCCATAGTCTAAGCACATAGTCCTCCCAGCGAATCATCTTGCCCAATATCAGCATGACAGGAATAGTAGGAAGTCCAATTAAAAGGAACAAAGGATCAGCTCTTTCCATCACATCCAGCCCTTCTTTATGGCCTACAACCTGTGAAACAGATAGCATTTGCTAGATTTATTTCCTTATCTAATGAAGCACTACATGTTTGAGCTCAGCTTATTTTGTAGGAAATGTTTAATTTCAAAAGAATACAGAAATAGAAAGTTTTATTTTATTTAATTTTTTTTTTTTTTTTTTTTTTTTGCGGTACCGGGGATCAAACTCACAACTTCGTGCCTGCCAGACAGGCCACTGAGCCAAACTCCCGGCCATAGTGTTTTTGAGCCAGGGTCGCACTGCGTAGTTCAGGCTGGCCTTGCACTCGAGTTGTAGCCCAAGCCAACCTCGAACTCACAACGCTCCTTCTACCTCAGCCTCCCGGGTGCTGGGATTAAAGGCGTGCGCCACCATGCCCGGCAGAAATAAAAAGTTTTAAACATAAGCTAACCTGGAAGTGGTGGTACATACCTGTAACTCTAGCACTTGGGAGACTGAGGCAGGAGGATTGCTGTAAGTTCATGGCCAGTTTGGGCTACAAAGTGAATTCAAGGCCAGCCTGAAATAGTGAAAACCTGTCTTAAAAAATAAATAAATCTGGGCTGGGGATTTAGCTTAGTGGCATAAGCGCCTGCCTGGCAAGCACAAGGTCATAAGTTTGATCCCTGGTACAAAAAAAAAAAAAAAAAAATTAATTAAATTTAAAAAATAAAAATAAATAAATGGACTGAAAACCTTCTGATTTATAAGAAATATCTTTATTCAAGGAAAAAACAAAGTTTCCAAGCTATTTTATATTACATTGGAATAAAAAGCTTTCCCAATGGTTGATCACATAGAATACATTTTAGTGGACATTTGGTTTTTGCTTCCATTCTTTTTACTTGATTTGTAGGGTTGTATGACTGGAATATAATTCTAGGTACTACTTGTCTTCTAAAAGAATATCTATATCCCTGCTCTTCTCTCTAGGAGGTGACTAGTCTGCCTAGGTTTGGACTGGTCTTTAGGACATGGCCTAAAAACCCGCTTCTTGGGGATGAGGGTGTAGCTCAGGGGTGGAGTGGATGCTTTCCAGGTGCAAGCCTTGCTATGGATGGGTTAATCCAATTTCTGGAATACTAGCTCTATACCCTCTATTCCTTTCTTACTTTCTGAGACAGGATCTCCCTATATAGTTCAGGCTGGACTTGAACCACCTCTGTAGCCCAGGCTGGCCTCAAACTTGCTGCAATGGTGTGCACCACCATGCCTGGCTCTATTCCTTTTTCTTCCACGCACACTGTACATTATAGGAAATCAAATTACATCATCTATTAACCTGAATATTAAATACTAATGAGTTATTTATGAAACACTTAACCAATCTAGAAGCTAAATGCTGCTTTTTGTTTTGGTTTGGTTTTTTGAGACAGGGTCTCACTGGGTAGTAGCTCAGAGTGACCTTGAATTCACTATGTAGTTCAGGCTGGTCTTGAACTCAAGGCAATCCTCAGTTTCCCCAGTGCTGGGATTATAGGCATATGCACCATGCCTGGCCAACAAGCAGTAAAGATAATAGGAAGGCAGCCATGGATCTAAGACCTATCAAAATGGAAAACTACTTGGCCTTGGTCGGTGGACTAGATAGGGGGCTAAGAACTAGAAAGAACAAATGTAATCTCAAGAATGCAGGATATAAGCTGAATAGATGGGAAAACAGAAGGAATCAATGATACACAGAGTAGGTAGGTGTGGTGGAATATGCTTATCATTCCAGAAGTCAGGAAGCTGAGGCAAGGATTGCTGTGAGTTCAAGGCCAGTCTGGCAACATAGTGAGATCTTATCTCAAAAAAGACAGAGAGAAATTATGATGGGGAATAAGTTTAGGTTTCAAAAAAAAAAAGTTTGATTTCAATAATGCTGAATGGAGGTCATTAAAGAGTCAAGCTGCAATTATAGAACTGGATTTAAGGAAAGAACAGTGTGAAAGACATAGATATGAACACAAGAAGCAGAGAAGATATCTGAAAATATTTCAGGAACAGATACAGGAAGAAGAGGGCTTGCGACTAAATTTTGAAATCGAGTCTCTTTAATCTTCAACAATTACTAGAAGTAAGTAACTGGCCACTAACAGACTGGTTAGCATACTGTTGTAATTCTCTACACAGAATACCATGCAGATTTCTGTGTATTTATGTGATCTCTAAGATTCACTATGAAAATAGTTGGTTGTGTTGAACATGGTGGCATACACCTGTTAATCTCAGGTACTTATGAAACTTGCAGGTGGATTGCAAGTTCAAAAGCTAGCCTGGGCAACCTTATGGGACACTGTCTCAAAATAAAAAGAGTTGGAGGATGTAGCTCACTGGTAGAGCACTCGTCTAACATGTGAAAGGTCCTAGATTCAATCCCCAGTACAGGAGTGGGGGTGTCTTCTTTGGGAGGAAAAACAGTGGAGGAAAATGTTTTCTTCTTCTTATAAACACATTAAAGTCACTGTGGAAGACTATGTATGAAGCTAACAGTGCATATAGTGCTGGGACTAGGGGCACAAGCCTGTAATCCCAACACTCAGCAGGCTGAGGCAGGAGGATCACAGAGAGTTCATGGTCAACCTAGGGTACACAATGAGTTCAAGGTCAGCTTTAACTGCACAGCAAAGTCCTGTCTCAAAAAAACCCAGAAAACAAACAGTGGCTATAGTAGCTACCTGAAGAGGGGCACAGGACTAGTTCACAGTTTTTAAATATATTTTCTTATTTTAAAGCCATGATAATATATAGAACTCCTAAAATATTTAATAGACCTTCATATCAAAAGTAATATTATTAAATAGAATAAATAATAAACCTGCATCACTGTCACTGCTCCGTAAGTCACAGCTGTCCAATAGATGGAGCCAACCATTATCCCCGCTGCAGCAAATGGACAAGCTTTTGAGATCAATCTATCTGCAAGATCCAAGACATAAACGACTGGACCTGTAATACAAAGAAAACAAAGTTTCGAACAAAGTGGATTTTTAAAAATGATTTGTTTTGCCATGCATGGTGGCACACGCCTATAATCCCAGCACTTGGGAGGCTCTGGCAGGAAGACTGCAGTGAGTTTGAGGCCAGCCTGGACTACATAGTAAAACCCTTCCTCAAAAAAGAAAAAAAAAGAACAAAACAAAAAACTTGTTCAAAATTTTCTATAGATTTAAAATTCTTTTATAGAGTTGGATGCTCTAATGTTTTAAAAATAATTGTTATAGTTTGATCCCCAGTACCAAAAAAAAAACAAAAACAAAAAACCAAAATTGTTCTAAGTTTAATGGGAACACAGAATTAAATAGAATTTCTGTCATTTGCATCAGTAGCTAAACATTACTTTCTAAATTCTAGAAAGTAGACTACTCAAATTTTATTATTAAACCTATAATTAGAGCCTCAAATACGCTACTTTTTATAAAGGAAATAGTCCTGTCATTTCCCCCTCAATCACAGTGGCTACTGAAGAGTGAAAGGGTCATTTTAACTTGCTCTTTTCAAACAGTCTGGCAACCATTATATTTTATAGTATGTACTGGTAAGAATGTCACTTCTTTGACTTCATTCATTGTGTGTCTTGGTACAATGTGTAAAGGTAGCCAAAGTTATTTTCTTGGAGTTACACAAAATTTTTTTACTTTGATTTTCAATATGCTCTACTTAGTGTAGTATTCTTATCTAACAAGCTTTATATTATTGTGATTACTTCATGTAGCTTTTGTGGTATTTCAACAGATGTACATGCCAATCATGCTTGTATTATGTGCTTACCATTTTAAAGGTATTCTCCTAACTGCCATTAAGCCCAATATAAAATTTTTTTTCAGTACTGGGGATAGAACTTCATCAGGGACTTCACACTGAGCTACATCCCTAGTCCCTTCTTTTTTTTTTTTTTTTTTTACACCTTTGAGACAAGGTCTAAGTTACTAAGGTACCCAGTCTGGGCTCAAACTTGTGATCCTCCTGCCTCAGCCTTCCAGAGAGTTAGGATTACACACATGCACCACCACATGCAGCAGCCCAACATACTGTAATTCAGCACTAGAATTTTTTTAGAAAAGTGGAATAGTCTGAGTTTATTCAAAGCAAGGCCAAAGAACTGGGTATCTAAGTTGAACTGAAAATATATAAAACCTCTTGATTTAATAATTTTTATTTTTGTTGAACATTCTCTTTATATAAACTATTACTTCAAATATTTTCTTAGAAATGTATGATTTATTACTACTTTCCAGAAGCTTCCAATCTAAAGGATGATATACACAAAAGAAGTTATCTTTACTGTACAAAGAAATTAATCTGATGGTAAAATTAAACATTTGAGAACAAAGCACTCTAGGTAACCCCTCATTAAGACTCCTTGACAGTTACTGGAGCCAGTGATATCACTGGTTACTGTATGAAGAGACTACTGTGAAGTAAAGAGGACACAGGGGAGATACTGAAGGACCTGTGATTTAAATGTAACTTATCTACTCAATACTGTCAAACTTTAAGTTCTATAACAACATTTAAAACTATGCTAAGGTATGTTTTAGGACTAAAGACATGAAGTCTAACTTTGTGCCTACTGATTCTATATCCTGTAATTACAGTTAGCATTTCTTCAGTGCCTTACATGACACCAGACAATACATGCATCATTATCTAATCTCATAATGTAGGGCTTACCTCTGAAAATACACAAATTTACTGGGTTCACTTTATAACTCCCTCAGAAAGTAGAAAAAACAAAACACAAAACCAAAACTTAGTTGTCAAAGACCCCTCAAATGCTGGTACTAGAAGCTGAAGATTATAAGTACAGTAATAATAACTTAGTTTACGAATTTAATTTATTTTATGATTTTGGGGAAGATGGCTGTGTTTATTTGTGTGGGGAAGATGGGATGTGGTCAGATCCGTCACACAATGTGGAACGTGCAAACAGAAGCAAAATTCTGGTGAATGCTTTTGTCTGTGAACTTAAATACCATTATACACAGTGATAAAACTTCTGCATTCTAACTTTTATATTCTTTGATAATTTTTACTCAGAAAATTAAAACCACAAGAGAATGTCTATAGACTATCTTCCAAAACTCTACATATTTGATGTCAATTCCTTCTCTTGTAGACTAGACCTTGCCCCTCACCAACCCAAGGTCATAGAGCTCCAGTAATTTTCTTCCACTCCCCTATATCATTTCCCCCTGCTCTTTACTGGCTATAATAAGCATGCTATTATTTCTTCTATCTTAAAAAAAAAACAAAAACAAAAACAAAACACTCTTCTCTTAATCCTTCTTGTTCCTCAATTCCATTTCTTGGTTCTTTTTAAACAAAAATTCCTGAAAAGAATTGTCTGTTTCTTTTAATTCTCTTGAACCTTCTCCACCAAAACGGCTCAGGGACATCACAAGTATCATCTACATATCTAAATCCAATGATAGTCTCAATTTTCTTACTTGGCCCATCAACATGTGACATCTTTTCTTCCCAATACATGGTTCTTTCACTGTATTTTTAGGACAGTGTCATCTTTTGTTTTTTTATCTTACCACTCATTCTGCATTCTTTGTTGGTTCCTGTTCTTGACTTCAGTGAGGCCTATTCTCCCAACCCCTACAACTTATCAAACTCCTTGTTTATGTACTTTGCTTTATTTCTTTTTCCTAAAGCGTTTATCACTTACCATACTCTAACTTACTGATTAAATCAATATCCATTTATGAGAACAAGGCCATAGGGGCCATAATCTCCAGACAGTAGTTTTATAAATAGTTTTATCAGAATATAAGTATATACAACCTGGTTCTTTACATAAAAGGTTTGCTGATACCTGCATTAGAACACAAACTCCAAAGGGAAAATTATCTTTTGGTTTTCTTTACTGATACATCTCAAGTTCCCATCAGTCTCAAGGATTTGTTGCGGATCTCTACTAAGGTACTTAGAATAGTTGGAACTACCTACTAAAGGAGTGAAGTGGTGTAATTCTTTAAGAAGAACCAAATATTTGGATGAAAGTACAATCCCTAAACAGCAACTATCACTGTTACTTTTATCTGTCATGAACAATGACAATATACAGGTATAAACTTTTTTCACAAAAGATTGTAGGTTCTAATAAAATGAGCTCGATTTTCTTCCTGACCCATTGGGTGTGAGTCCTTTTGTTCAGAGAAAGAAAAACATCTTCATGTTTCCTTGAGGAAATTCTTTTTTTTTTTTTTTTTTTTTTTGAGACAGGATTTCACTACGTAGCACAGGCTGGCCTTTAACTCACTTATGTGGCCAAGTTTGGCCTGGAACTCACAGTGATCCTCCTGTCTCAGCCTCCCCAGTGCTGGGATTACAGGTGTGCGCTACCATGCCCAGCTCCTTTAGGAAATTCTGTACTTGTTCTTTGGTTACACACAAAAGATACACCAGGCAAAATGAATATACAGCCTAGATTTTATAGCACCTATTCAAGTTTTTTGAGTTACTTTGTCTGACTCTCTCAAGACACTGCCATATGAACTAGTCTAAGATTGGTTCAGTACTTACAAAGGTAAATGCCTAGTGTTAAACAGCATTGGAATGTTAAATTACACCTGGGGGGTTATTTCTAAAAGCTGAAGATTAAAGATTACACTATTTAGTAAGTAGAATAAATGAGTGAAATCCTCTGGATGACAGCCCCCCTAACCTACACTATTTTAGGAAGCTTATGTGCTTCCCATGACTCAGGGTCACAATATTAGAAAAACAGCATAATCACTAGATTCTTATTTTCAAATTACAGCACTAAGAGTTATGGGAAGTGGAACAAAGGCAAGATCCTAGCCAGTGGGCAGTGAACTGTTTGTGTCACTGAAAGCTCTAAAAGGTTTTATTCACTATTCTAGCCCTTGAAAACCTCCACACTAACAGGAATAAGCATGAAAAAATGTAACACACAAGTTAAATATCTTGAATTTTATCTCAGGGTAAAAACATTTCATACATTAAAAAGCCATTATTGCATTTTTAATGCCGTGGTGGGCTTCACCACTTATGCTTACAACACTACTGTATTTACACAATGGATAACAATTGAAGCTTTGTATAAATATTAGTTTTTAAAATCCAATAATTTTAAAAGCACTAGAGAAGTTTGCAGTGAAAAGGAAGTCTACTGTGAACTCTGGTACAATAAAGCAGCTCTTCCAAAGACAACAACTATATCCTAATATTTGGGGTAAATTCAAGTTTTCATATTTCATATTTGAGGATTTCAAAAAATGAGCAGAACATTTGGGGTGAAACTTCATAGTCCATGTCTACTGAAAAAGAAGTCATTAGTTTTATCTAATGGACACTGAAAAAGTGGATTTGTAACTGCTGTGATTCAAAATCCAAGTCTACAGACACACTGTTGTTAAAGGGCCAGGTGCAGTCGCATTCACCAGTCATCCTAGCTACTCACAAGTCCATGAGTCACAGGCAAGAGGATCACTTGAGCCTAGGAATTCAAGGCCAGATAGTGCAACACAGCAAGACTATCTCAAAACACAACACAACACAACACAATACAACACAAAACAATGAAACACAAAAGATATACTTGGAATTAAAATCAATGACTGAAGGGCAGATAGGTAATAATGCTGAAACATTTGCTGGCAGTTTATAACACCCAAAACTCCCAGAGCCTATATCTCAGACACAAATCTTTAAAAATAGGTATGACCAACTCTTTTTTTTGTTTGTTTGTTTGTTTTTTTGCAGTGCTAGGCAAGTACTTTACCACTGAGTTATAGCCTCAGGTTCCAATTCTTGAGAAATGTAATTTCTATGCTTTATCTGAGTGCTAAAGTCTCTAACATAATAAACAAATACTAATGGTTCACAAGACAAAGTCATTTAAGTTCCTGAGAAGATAAATACCTCCATGAACTCCAAAAGGCAAACAGTTCATTAGAGAGATTTAACAAGAAAAGTAGATTGTTCACAGAAGCCACTCAGGTTCCCACTTCTTTTTGTTTGCTTTTAGCTTTGCATGGAACTGGTTTTGGATGCCAACTTGCTAAATTAAAACACCAACTGCACCTTCAATGCCATACAGATTCACAGATTTTTGAGGACACTAAGAGTTCAACAATACAGTTCTAAACTTATCTCCTCACTCCAAGTTTTATTGCACTCTAAGTCCAGAATGTTCTGTTCCTACTTCAAGTCTATTTGAAAATCCAACTTTCTGGTAAAAACTAAGCTATCTTAATAGAGGCTCACTAGCTTCCCTACCCAACCCTATTCATATCCCGTGAGTCTTCCTTTACATACTACCCCACAAAAATGCACTTACCCCTTTGCTTGTGCATAATGTTAGTACTTTATGGTCTTGTTCAATGTTTGTTCAGTTGTCTCAATATCCTTTATGTCTGTCCATGTCAGCATCATCTTAGACTGAAAACTCCCAAGGGGCAAGGGCCATGTCTGTTTAACTCGTTTTGTACAGTGCCTAGGACAGAACCATGTACAGATAGGTGCTTAACAAATGCTTTCTGATGATGACTGGCATCACTCTCAAGGACCTTCTAGGTCACAGCTATCTTAGCACATGGTACTTGGCTGTATATTGGGACACTTTAGTATGTTCCACAAGGCAATGGAATGTTATAGAACCTAGATACAACACTCCATGGGCAAGTATCTGATTCAATCTGTTATTAAAATGGATTTTTAAAAATAATAATTATATGGTCCCAAGTCAATAAACATGGATGTATCAAAGATATGAAATAACACTGAAACAAACAACTCAAGTAAAAGTATGTAGGGATCTTGGTGGGATGGCAGAGTTTAATCTCTAGCATTCATCACTGTTTCAAACACTAGACTCTGGACTCTAGGTTTAAGAGCTTAAGTATGTTTCATCTTTGTTCCACTTCTAGTTTGAGATTTTACCATTTTTACCCAAGAAAAAATATCCTGCAAACTCACGTTGTAAGGTACTTTGTTTAATAACAAGATGTTAGTCATTATAAAGGGATGTTTTTAAAACAGTTTAGATAACCAAAATAAGTAACTGATTAAATGAACAATTCTCCCACCAAACTAAAGAAAAAAAAAACCCTGAAGATGGTACTCATCTACTTTGACTCTAGGTAGACAATATATCTAAATATGGTTTGTTTGTTTGTTTTGTTTTGTTTTTGAGACAAGGCCTCACTATGCAGTTCAAGCTGGCCTTGAGCTCACTTTGGAGCCCAGGCTGGTCTCGAACTTGCAATGATCCTCCTGTCTCAGCCTCCTGAGTGCTGGGATTACAGGCATGTATCCCACGCCCAGAAATATCTTTTATTCTTTTGAGACATGCCTCACTAGTCTAATGCTGGCCTTGAACTTGCTGTGTAGCCCAGGCTATCCTTGAACTTGAGATCCTTTCTCCTAAGGGCTGAGATTACAAGCGTATACCACCATGCTTGGTTACTACCTATATATCTCTATTTTTTATTACCATGATTAATAACTACAAAATCAAAACACTGGTTCTTTATAATTACATTAGTTGTGTCAAAGGAATGCTTACATTTTTCCTCACAAGGACATGATAGTCTACTGAATCTTTATAGGCTTTAGTCAACTACTAATTAGGAACCAATATACACAAAAATTTATATGCATTAAAACAAATATAACAACACATTAGTCACTTCCTCCAAGGAGCCTATTATCAAGGGACAAGCAAGAAATATACATTAAATACAGGGGTACTGAGGTCGGGGGTTTAGCTCAGTGGCACAAGTGCCTGCTTGGCAAGCGCAAAGTCGTGAGTTCAATCCCCAGTACCAAAAAAAAAAAGAAAGAAAGAAAAGAAATGAAATATGGGGTATACTTCAGTACTCATTGTTAATTGTTCCTGGGACGTATGATAAGTACCAAACAAATTATCTTGGCTAGGAAGGGTAGCAAGTCATTAGACAATTATCAAGTACTACACAAATGATGAGTATTTGGACAACATTTTCACATCAAAATGCACTGAGTACCAAATTCAACAAGTTGCAAAGTAGTCGAGTACCAACATATGACTGTAACTGAAAGACTTTAAGACAAAATTAAAAACCATGTAGATAAATGGTAAGAAAATTTTAGGTAAAGATTATAGAGGAAGTAACAGTAGAAAATTTTGAAAATTGCTACTTGTCGTGGAAGACAGGCATTTTTCAGTGGTATTCTCTTCACGTTTTAAAGTAATGCTTCTTAAATTTAATGTACATAGACATCAACTGATGATCTTATTAGAATGCAAGTTTCAACTGAGTGACAGGCAGAGGGGTGATATTCTGCAGCCCCGATAGCTCCCTAGTGATGCCAACACTGCTGGTGCTCAGATCATACTTTGAGTAGCAAGGTTTTTAAGTGATATATACATGCAACTGATCTAACTGACTAGAAGAAAAGAAAAGGCAAACCTTAAGATGGGCTGGCAAATAGTGAGGAGAAGGAAAGTCTGATAGGTCTTCCAAATTTTTCATGACTGAGCACAGTAAGTTTTCCATCAACAATGAGGAACATACATTTAACAACACCCATCTATTCCTGCCACCACTGTGTTCCAGAAAAGAAGCAGAACTGGCTAGCTAGTCAGAAGTCAGACTAAGGCTACATTCCTAGGAAAACTTTTATTTTTTTAAATAACTGCTACACAGAGATCATCCTGCAAAATAGTAACTAGTACTTCTTCCTTTTTTTGTCTTTTACTTTTTCTTTTTCTAATCTTTTTGAGACAGCATCTCATTATGCAGTTCAGGATAGCTTTGAACTCACTTTGAAGCCCAGGCTGGCCTCGAACTCACAGCAATCCTCCTGCCTCAGCCATCTGAGTGCTGGGATTACAGGTATGCCACCACACCTGGCTTCTATTCCTTTTTCTAGCCAGTGTTTTTTGAGTATCATTTGGGGACCAGTGGTGGTCCTGAAGAAAGTTTTCATAGCAAACAATTCATAAATTTAAAGAGACTATGATGAAAGTCGTAAGAAATTATTTTATGTTCCTAATTATGTTTCAATCCTGGGTGTACTGAAGGGGCACAAGGATAGTTAAAAGAGGACTATTTGAAAAAGCTGATTGCTCGAAATATTCATTATACATTAAAAATAATTACATTTATCATGTAATGTCATAAATGACAATAATATGAATATTAAAATCAAGACTGTATGATGGTACAATGGGCTGTAAGCAGAGAATTAGGAGTGATTAGCTGATACTAGGAGACACCACTGCTTCCACTGTAAGGATGAAAAATACACACACACACACACACACACACACAAGATAACTAGGATAATTGTACTAGTCAGTCTATTAGTTCACTGAAAGGAACAGTTAGTGCTTATATTGTTTGATCAGTTTTGCATGCCTGTTATCTGGTAATCTGGGCAATAATTTAAGACAATGATATGCAACATAATGGCCATTGTTAATTTCCTATCTTGTTTTGAAATTCTATATCATTTCTATTGTTTATTCTTTTTAAAATAATACATTATATGACAGATATACATTACATATACAAATAGGGTCAAGACATCACAGAAGTTTTCGCATCATTTTCAAGCACTCAAATAAATCAAAGTCCCTATTATGAATTTTGTCACTAAAAGAGAAGATCAAAATAGTCAAAAGTACTGTAACTTCTTTTAACAAAGATAGATGTAACTACTGTGAGCTGGAAATTAATGTGTTCAGAGTGAACAAAACAATTTATTCGCAAAATTTTAACATGATAGAACTGGACATTATGTAATATGTATGCTATATAGTGTAGACCAACAATTACTATCACAGATGTATATATGCTCTTCAGTATTTAGTTGCTACATGAAATCACTCGTGTATGCAACATGAATCAAGTTTTAGGGCACATTCATATGTAAAATGTAACTCAAGAAATACAGGCAATTTTTAATCCCCATTATCAATGGAAAGTTGAGATCGAAAAGGGACTTCTCTTTGAACAACTATTTTTCAAGTTTGACTTGAAAAGGTATACTGAGATGAATATGGGTCAGAGCAATAGCTATGTGTGAAGTAAGAAAGAGCCTATTAAAACAAATTCACAAATGACCTCACTTACGAACAGCTTGCATTTGACAATATATCCTCGAGTTAGTGTTAAAGATAGCATGGGGAATTATCAAGGTAATTCAAATTGCAATCCTTGAACAAGTACTGCATCTTCAGCATATTATGTCAAAATAAAGAGCAAATACAGAGTGCTTCTCTACTGAAGAGGAAAGATGCTTACAGAAACTATTCAAGTTAAAGATTTAAATTTTTTTCATGATACTGTCAGAAAAATATTTCTATGATCTTAAGTGGCTTACTAAGTGTCATATATTCATAACACATTACAGTGAATAGCCTGAACTCATTACTTGAGGCATAAAATAATACAATTCTTATAAATAAAATAGAAACCAAATCATGATACAAATGGAGTTGGACTCTTTTTCACACATTATCTATGCATTTGTTTTTTTTTTTTTTTTCAGAGATAAGATCTCGCCATATAGTGCAGGCTGGCCTTGAACTTGTTTATTAGTGAAGGCTGTCTTGAACCCATGGAGATTCTCCTGCCTCAGCCTCCCAAGTGCTGGGATTACAGGCATGCACAACCATGCCCAGCACATTTTTTTCACTGTTGTAGAGAGAAATGTTTTATTAGGTTATACTTAAAACTATATTCAATTACTGCATTAAACCTGAACATTCATCTCCTAGAACTGAATCCAACCAAGTGATACATCTATCTATTGCCATCTCTCAAACTGAAGTACTCAGCTTTCTTATTGTGTGTCATACACTTGTCAACTCAAGTATCTATTATAGTTTTCAGTAAGAATTACTGCAATAATTTTGGTATCCACTCCCCTTCTACCCCCAAGTACTAGATATTCAACCCAGGGTTTTGTGCATGGTAGCTAAGTATCTTTTTTTTTTTTTTTTTTTTTTTTGCGGCACCGGGGATTGAACTCACTACCTCGCACCTGCCAGACAGGTGCTTAAGCCGCTGAGCCAAATTCCTGGCCCTAGTTTTTTGAGGCAGGGTCGCACTATGTAGCTCAGGTCAGTCTTGTGCTCGCGTTGTAGCCTAAGCCGGCCTCAAACTCACAACACTCCGCCTACCTCAGCCTCCCGAGTGCTGGGATTAAAGGCGTGTGCCACCATGCCCGGCATAGCTAAGTATCTTATTACTGAGCTACACCCCAGTTTTTTTTGACACAGCGTCTCACTAAGTTGCCCAGGTTGGCCTTGAACTTGTAATCCTCTTGCCTTGGCCTACTAGTAACTAGAATTACAGGTGTGTGCCAGTTTGCCTGGCCATGTCCATCTATTTTAGTATCTAAAACACCACACAGATTGACCAAATACTTGTTGCTCTCCCAACAATCTATAACGGAAAGGTGGGCTTATCTAACTAAGTAAAGCTAAAAAGGGGGAAAAATGGTTAAGTGTGAAACCTTAACTTTGTAAATCAGCTATCAAGGCAATAACAGACTGCAGTAATAATTGCTTGCCTTGATTTTTAAGTTATTGTAAAATACCATTTTGATCTTACAATAAAGACATTTTAGGTTATTCTTTTGTGTTGCCTAATATCAATGTGTGCATGAAGACCCACCACGTGGTCCACAAATTCCAAATATTTGAGATCACTTTCACATGAGGCTATTCTTACGCATTAATTTGCTAGAAATTTTGCTAGAAAAGCAACCATGGTAATTTTGTTTGTTCTTATTAATAATCTTACATGAGAAAAGCATTCTGCTATCTGCATTCCTATTACTTCATTTAAAAACACATAGGTCACGTTTCAGTATGCATAGCAACTATAAAAAAATAGTACAGTATGTCTAATTTCTAATTTTTCCATGAGCTGCATGGCCTCCCAAAGTCATTCTTTCCTTTTGATCTTCTGAGAACCCAAACTGCCTTCCTATACTTTTCAGTTAGGAGGACATTAAAAATGTATAACAACTAGCATGCCATTTACACTAAACAAAGAGAATGACACCAGTTCATAAAACATATGGTTGTAACGAGCAGGTTCACTAAACATTGTCTTTAGTTACAGCTTGATTTTTTAACATTAGTGTGTTTATAATACAGTATCATGTTTACAATAATTACCTTCATGTTGAGGAATTGGTATATATCTGGAACATATCTTGACCATTTTTGTTCTCTTTAGTCTTCTTTGCTACCTTTCTCCTTTTCCTTGATCCTTTTCCCCATCTCCAGAAAGAATGACATTTTGTGTTCCACCATCTCTCCTTTATTTTACTATTTACATTTTTGAATTCCCATACAAGAGAAACTATATAACTTTCTACTTAACCTTATACTGTCCAGTTCCACTTTCCTGTAAATGACATTTCATTCTTTATGGCTGAATAATATTCCACAGCCTTAGTTTCTTTTAAGTAGTCTACTATACTTTCTTTCGTACTAGTTCCATTCTCAAAACCTGCTGACCATTCCTTGCCTGCCATTCCCAGTAAGAAGGGATAGCAGTTTTCATGAAAGGAATCTACATAAATTGGATTCTAAAAATGAACTCTGCATTTTATTAAACTTTATTTTCCCTATTTTTATTCCTTACCATAGAAATAAGGAGCGTATTAGAACACACTACTGCTTTCTTTTCAACAACTGTCTCTAGAGAATGGGTGTCTTTAAGTCTGCTTTTCATTATACAGTAGCTGTTATTTGATTATATACACAGATATGCACATCTGTTCTCCTCTCAACCAAATGAAAATAGTTAATACACAGACGAATAGATTTGGGTATACAGTAACGATACTATAAGCTGGTAGCAAAACAAATGTTGGATACTTGTGTAACAGAAAGGAAATAAATTCACAAAAAAGCCTAAAGAGATGGGTTATTTTAAAATAAACAAGATCACAGAATTACATTTAATAAAATTAAACATGTTGTATATTGTTTCAAAGATATTCTTACCCAACTTTGGAAAAACTATTAAATATTCAGCATTGCACTGAGGACATGCCACTCTGGCTGTACTGTTTCCTCTTTGTTTTTCATCCACCCAGCGCTGAAGGCAAGCCTGATGAACCCATTTGGTAGATCCTCTGCACCTGCATGGTCTCACCCATTCAGCTGTTCGATCATCTTCATCAGTGGCAAAACACACCCAGCAACTTCTGTAAATTGAGACAATTATATTTATTTTTAGAATCCCAGCCTCCTCTACACTAAAGTTACTGATACACTGTCCTAATGAAGAGATTAATGAAACCAATATAATCCCAGTAGAAAATTTGTTTTTCCTTATTTTTCTCTGTAGACTCTTGTTTTCTAAACTTTACTTTTACGTACATTCCTCCATCTTTCTAGTAATTCTGTATTCTCAACAGTGAACCAGAGTTCAAAGAGACATCTCTGGACATGCTTTTATTTATTTTCTTCTTCTTTTGCCAGTAATGGGGATTAAACTCAGGTCCTTCACACTAACCTGCATTCCCAGTCCTTTTTAAAACTTTGACACAAGGTCTCACTGAGTTGCCCAGGCTAAGCTTAAACTTGAATCCTCCTGCCTTAGCTTACCAGAGTGCTGGGATTGTAGGGATGTACTACCACACATGACTATACTTATACTTTACTTTTTGTTACAAGGTCTCATTATGTTGCCCAGGCTGGTCTCAAAATTATGGTGATCCTCCTGCCTCAGCCTTCAAGTCCTGGGATTACAAATGTGTGCCACCACACCTAGTTTATACTTTTATTTAATAAAATGACCTGGTAATTCTTTGAGGAGTGGTAAGCACAGGAATATGTGAGATTCAGATTCCCCATTTCAGTGCTAATCTTTTGAACTTGGAAAAACAAATACACAAGTGTTTTCACATATACATTTTTTTCTTCAACTGGAAGAAAAAAAACTGACTGTTTCTTTTTCTGGTATAACCATAAGAGAGAATAATAAAAAAAAATTTTTTTAAAGCACAAAGGATATGAAGATAGGATAAATTGTTTTAGGATAGTAATATGATATACCTGGCTTACATGTTTCTATTATGTGTAAGACTGGTTCTTCTTTTTCTGGAACATAATTATATTTATTATATTTCAAACCAGAAAACCTGAGGTAGGAGATGTCAATATTAGCCAGACATGGAGTAAGCCTGTGATACCTGCACGTGGGAGGCTGAGGCAGAATTGCAGCATGTTCCAGGCAAGCCTGGACTACACAGTGAATTCAAGGCCAGCCTGAACTACACAGCAAGACCTTGTTTCAAAAACAAACATTACAAATCCAGAATTTAGTTGGGCATGGTGGCACACATCTGTAAACCCCAGCACTCTGGGAGGCTGATAGGAGGATTCCAAGTTTAAGCCCAGGCTGGGCAGTTGAACAACTAACTGGTTCAGACCCTGGCTCAAAATAAAAGAAAAAAGGGTTAGGGATGTAATTCAGTGTGAAGGCTCCAGGTTCATTCCATAGTGTCATAAACAAAACAGAGGTGGGGATGTAGCTCAGCGATAGAGCACTTACCTAGCATGTGTGAGGCTTGGATTCTATCTCCAATACCTCCAAATCCCTCAAAAGCAAAGAGACTGGAAAAAGCAAATTGTGTGAAAGAAACAATTATAGGATGCTTAAGTTAAAAATTTACAGTTGTTTCTGATGACTAAATATTCTTAATGTATATATGAGTATAGAAAATGTTAAGTTTAAAGAATTTAATATGTTACTAGTTATCAGTTTAACTTATCTAATATGAAGAAAACCCACCATTCTGTGAAATTAGGACTGGGTACAAGGAAAATTACAGCACATAAAAGGGCCACATAAAGGTTGAGGATGCAGCTCAGTTGGTAGATAGCTTGTGTAGTACGCAGTGAGGCCCTAATTTTCAGTCCTCAGCAGTAAAACAAAAAGTCACACAAATGTTTTTGGGCAAATATTTAGCCTTTTAGACAGTGTCATTAGAGGGCTCAAAAAAAGGAGTGGAGAGAACATGTATGCATATGAATCTTTTCTTTTATATTTTTAACTTTCAATAGATTAACCAGGAACATCACCTGGGAAGATCTTATTATACTTTCCCTCCATAACCTACTCCCAGCTTGATGCAATCTCTATTTCAACTATTTCCCAAACTTACCCCCACTTTTTTTTGAGACAGTCTCACTACATAGCTCAGGCCAGGATGGAACTCACTAGAACTCACAGTGATCCTCCTTCCTCAGTCTCTGGAGTACTGGGATTACAGACATGTGACACCACACCTGGCCCTACCCCCACTTTTTAAGAAGCAGGGGGAAACAGTCAGGCGTGGTGGTGCATGCCTTTAATCCCAGCACTCAGGAGGCTGAGGTAGGAGGAGCGTTGTGAGTTCGAGGCCAGCTTGGGCTACAATGCGAGCGCAAGGCTGGCCTGAGCTACATAGTGCGACCCTGCCTCGAAAAACAAGGGCCGGGAGTTTGGCTCAGTGGCACATGCGCCTGTCTGGCAGGCGCGAGGCTGTGAGTTTGATCCCTGGTGCTGCAAAAAAAAAAAAAAAAACAGGAAACTTTATAAGAAGCAAGAAACTTTGTTTCTTACTCACTGAGATGATTGGTTTAAAATTTGTCAGGGTTGGGATATAGCTCAGTGGCACAGCGCCCGCCTGGCAAGCATGGTCCCGAGTTTGATTCTTGGTACCAAAAATAATAATAATAATAATAATAATAATATAATAATAATCTCAGCATGAAAGGGACAGCAGCAATCTGCCACTTAATACATAACAAATTTCCTTCTTTTTTTCTTTCTTCTTCTTTCTTTTTCTTGCCAGGTAGGCGCTTTTGCCACTGAGCTGTATCCCCAACCCTTCAAATTTCCTCTTTTCTAGGAACAAATAGTATCCTATCCTTTCTATGAAAAATCATTCTTCCTCCAATATCACACTTGTGGTTTAGACAGTTAATCCTAGCTTCATCCTCAATTTCTGGAAGAATAAATCTTGGATTGGTCACTGTATCACAACCCTGAGGTTATGGTGATAGGGAAAGTAGGTCCATAAAGCTGGTCTTAATCACAGTTTATCTCAGAACTTGGGAAAGCTGCTACTCAGAATTTCTTCTGGGGAGCTTGGAGATAAAAGACTGTGAAGCAGTTGCTACCAGGAGAGCCACCACATGGAGCCCAAGAATACAGAGGAAGTGGTGTGTGGTAATGCATGCCTGTAATCCCAGCACTTGAGAGACTCAGGCAAAAGGATTGCTTCAAGTTTGAGGCTACCCCAGACTACATGAGTTCAGGGCTAGACTGAACTACATAGCAAGACTGTCTCAAAAAGCGAAAACACAAGAGGAAGCAAAGCTGAAAAATGGAAACTAATGGCACTGTTTGAGATATAAACACCAAGTTGTGGATGAAGCTAAATATATTCCTGCACTGTTCACTTATATAAACCAATAGATTTGTCTTCTTTTATGTATTTTTTTTTTCTTAACCAATTGAGGTTACAGTGTACCAACAAACACTCTTTATACACTGTATTTGACATCAAGAGATAGCCCCAATACGATCACATAATATAAACGCTAAAAAGCTTTTATAAGTAAACTCAAGATTTTTTTGTGTATGGCTTTGTTTCTTACTCACTGGAAGCAGAACAGAAAAGTTAACTTAATTCCCAATGCAAGTACTCTGACTATTGTAAGCTTTTCTTTCACACATTGGGCAAAATACAATCTGGATTCTGCTGTTACATCAGGCCACTCCTTAGATTTTAAACAAAGCCAGTAAAGATAAAAACCAAACACTCTCAAATCTGAATCTTTTACTGATACCATGACATGCATTTCAGAGTCAATATAACATAAATTAAATATACCTTGATGCAAGTTGTTACATAGTTTTTTTGTTTGTTTGTTTTTGAGATAGGGTCTCACTGTGTAGTTCATGGTGGCCTTGAACTCATTATGTAGCCCAGGCAGGACTCAAAGTCATGGTGTGAGTGCTGGGATTACAGAAATGTGCCACTATGCCTAGCTATTATATTTCTTAATATTATAATTTACACAGTTGCAATTTTGAATACCACCTTACAAGGGTAAGAATAACTGGCTATTTTTCATTTCAAAAGACAACAGCCAAGGGTACAGTTAGTGGTTGAGTGTTTGCCTAGCATGCAAGAGACCCTACGTTTAATACTCAGCATCATAAAAAGCAAAACACCTATGCACACAAAATACTACAGACCCTGCAAATTCTACCTTCAAGGAAAATAGTAATTTTAATTCTTATTAAGCTTTAAGAATTTCTTTCTCTTTAAATTTATTTTTACCCTGTTCCTTCTAATATTTTAACTCTTTCAGAACTGACTGCTTAGTGTGAGTCACATGCGTCATCTGAACTTCTAGAAATTCAAATAATCTCAGACCTACAGAATCAAAACTCTATGGGTGCCTGACACTTTTTAAAGCCTTTCAGGTGACTCTGATATGTAAAAGTTTGGGAGCCCCTACTCTAGTCTTTCTTCTTTTCTTACCTCTTCCTTGGTAAGTTTCCTTAGCTCATCATAATATAGAATTAAAATTCCATTTTTGGCCAAAACCATAATCCTCCAGTAATTCACCAAAGTGACAAATACAAAGAGAAAGAGGAGAATAATGC
>RJWM01025556.1:0-29184 GCA_004363535.1 Dasyprocta punctata | reverse complement strand
GAGAGCAAAATGGTGGTTATCAGAGCCTAGGGGTTGAAAAGATTAGGGAGATGTTGGTCAAAGGGAACAAATAGTTACATTTTTCCTTTATAAATAGAATGTATACAAATAATTTTAAAAGGAAATTATTAAAATTTAAACAAAGATCACTTTTTTCACCCAGGTGGAAGCAAGTTTCTTTCTGAGGTTTTGACATTTCGGACAATCCTAAAATACAGAATGGAGCTGAATACCTTTAAGTAAAGGGAACACCTCCCTTTTCTGCTAGAAAAGAATTTGATTGTACAGACAGAACACTCAACTGCCTCTTGAATGCAGAACTTACTCTTTTAGTGGCTGTATGTCCCTCTTTGGGGTATAACCTCAGGCGTCCAAGCAGCAGAGGTCAGCATGTTCTAAAAGCAAATATTCTATGTGTATAAATTCATGACCATATATATATATATATATATATATATATATATATATACACACACACACACACACGCAATGACTATATATATAAAATATATATTATATATATATATATATATATATTTTTTTTTTTTAACAGAACATGCAGTGGCATACTTCTACTGGGGAAGACCTTTACCTAGCTGTTATATGTATATGAATGGCACATTTGTGTAAGGAAGCCTGTTGGAGAACTGTGACATAAATTCAACGTAAAAATAAAGAATAGTTCTTTACTAACCTAATTATTGAGAACATTGCTTAACATCCCTAGGCACAGGTTTTTCATTTCTGACAACAATAATATTCACCTTCCTATATCTCAAGTTGTTAGTTAGAAATAGGACACATGAGAAAATTCCTCATAAAATGCAAGAATGCTATTAATGATGAAGCTATACCCTTAGTGTTTCAAATGCCCTGGTTTAAACTCAACTTTAAAGGTTTCTATTTTCTAACTACAGGAACTCAAGTGGACCAAAATTGTAACATTAAACTACAGTGCCCCCTAGCCCACTGAGGAGGTCAGTGCAGTTAAATGGCCTCATAAGATCCAACACAGCTGGTTCTTTTGCCTGAGGGAAGGACTGGTAACTGTACTTTTGGATGATTTCCATCTGTCCAAAAGCTGGGAAAAGCCACTTACGATTTTTTTCTTTGATATTTGCCTGTAATATTGTTTTTATTTTTAATTTTTAAAAAAGAGTGAAATTATAAATACCATTATTACTTAAACTTTCCTCTTACAAATTGCTGTAAATGGAGGGTATTTCTAAAGGAACAGTACTGCACTAGACTTATCGTAGATTTACTGTGAATCTGATTTGTATTTTCACTCAATCCTTTAAAATACAGTGTGACGGAGGTATATCAAAGTACTTTTCACACAAAGGGGACATGGAGGTTAAGGTTTTTTGCAAGATTCCACAGAAAGTTGGTATTATGAGCTTCAGTCCCTTAGCTCCAATACACGTGAAACTCACCAACAGATATCAAGTTGTGTAAGGAAATACTATTGAATATTTTAATATCAAAATGTAAAACCACTTGCTAATACGGTTTATAAAAGCCCAGATTAAAAATGCATCAATTACTTTCTTCCGTAGTCTGTAGTTCTTAACCTCAAATTCTTAATTTCATAAACTTTTAATAGAAATTTTTAAGTTTAAATGATCTAATAGGTAAATTGTGTCCCATACTGATGAGTCCTTAGGAAACAGAGCTTTGCTATGGGAGTTTATTTTCCATGCTAAGCACTTAAGTATTAATCAGCTCAGTTTTCAGGGATTTTTTTCTAAAATTCTTTTCTCTAAGATAAGGACTGCAATTCATTATACATTAGAGGAGCCAGAGACTTTACTAAGCTTTGCCTTTCTGATGTTCGTCTCATATCGTGTGTGTGTGTTCAGGGGGGGGGGGCTATGTTATGTTGATGACTAGGCTGCAGTTACGACATAATTTTGGTTACCTTTCAAATTAAATGTCTCTCCCCTTTATAGTGTTGATGATCATTTCACCCTTAGTGTGCTTTCTGTTATCTACTAAGGGAGGTAGCAAATGTGAATTGTGAAAACCAGGGGTGACTTTTATCCCCAGCTGTTTTTCTTTATGTTGCTTCGTCAACCTAACTCAGGAAACTCTCAAAAGATAAAAACTATTCTTTGCTAGCGACTGGCTTACAGTGAGCTGATTACTTCTAAGTCAAAATCTCTACAACATTTGCAGTAGAGTTCCTGTTACATTCCTTTTATGAATAAACATCACAGGCAATAACAACAACAACAAACCCTCAAGCTTAGAGCAGAGAATGCAGGCAAACAACACAATACCTCTTTCTTACTGTCTTTTCAACTTGATCTGGGAGACTAAATTTTGGGTGAGGATGATGGCATTCACAGGCAGGGTGAGATAAAAGTGTGTCTAATTACACGTTAATGGCAGATTTCATCTCACGCAGGTTCCTTCTAGCAGCCTGGCGAATGTCCCCCAGGTTGGTGCTGAGCCCCTTCTCTCTTTAAGAGAGCCTCCCGCGCCCCTCACTCCGCCCCTTCCCAAGTCTCCCGGCTTGTCAGCTTCCCGAGAGCCATGGTTGGTCCAGGCCAGCGAGCTGAGCACCTCCTGGAGCGGCTGCTAATTGGGGGTGGGGTGAGGTGGGGTGTGGGGGGGTCTGTTTGTAGTACTCTCAGTCCTGATGTCACAGGCGCGGCAAGGACATCGCAAGGAGGAGTCGGATTACAGTAAGGATGGGCAGTGCAGCAGGCAGCCCGAGCGCACGCTCCAGCGGCCGGGGATCATAGCCCTGGAAAGGCAGCCTGCGAAGCGCTCATCCCCCGGAGCGGGCAAGCTCGGCGCTCCTGCTCCCCACTCCGGAGACGTCGCCACCGAATGTAGCATGAAACGGCTCTGCTCGGCGTGTCAGCCTGGGGTGCGAGCTGAGGCTGAAGACGCCGCCGCGGTGGGGTTCCAGCTGTCTGATTAGTGAGAAACATAATGTATTTTGGTGAGTGTTCACTCTGATGATGTAATTCTGGGGGTGCCCGGCTCTTCATCAAGCCGAGGAGCCTTTAGAAAATTAATCTTTGAGCCGCGAGAGTATTACAGGAAGCCTACCTCCAGTTGGCAACTGGGGAACCACGCTGGTGCGGCTTTCAAAGCTTCCTTTGTGCTACAACTGGGGCTGCTAATTAGCCATGGATGAGTTTAAGTTGGAAAAGAAGAGAGAGAGGGGTGGGGGTGGATAAACTTTGTCTTCGTTTGTCGGAGTGAAGTTGGCTTTTTTAGAAAAGCTAGGTGAAGAGGAGAAATGGTGCAGTGTGGAAAGGAATGGGCTAACTTAATGGAATGTGAAACAAAGTTCTTGTACTATTGATGCTGTGAAAGCTTAGTTAGAATGAACGTTTCATTAAGCATTGGGTTTCTCCCTAATTCCCTGTCAGCAGAGGAAAACATTCCTGTAGTGAGCCGCGGCTGAATCGCTGAGAACTCTCCTCCATACCATCCCGGTGCTTCCTCTTGCTAAGAGCAACCTCCTACAAAATGCATATTATTTTAAACCTTTAAAGGTCTCAGAGCTGTTAAATATTGGTGTGGTTTAGTTTTGTGCACGGTGGAAACCTCCCTTAGGTTTTCAGCTGAGCTGCCTGCATTTCCAGAAAGCATGTCGAGGCTGCGATCAGGACTATCAGTTGAGCACCGCAAGTGGGCTCGGAGCAGTGCATTTGTACTGTAAGGCTGCAACTTAGCTAGGAGAGAAGGCAAAAGCCCTTCACTAAATAGGAAGAAACCAAGGATTTGGACTGAATATCCTCTCCTCATCTTAGAAGTTATGCTTTGCTTTTGTAAGTTCCATCTGGTGCCATCATTAAAGGAACCTTTGATATTAAAGGGTTGGTGAGAGAAACTGGAGAGGAGCTAGGGGATGATTCGGTTGGTTTAAATACTAAATCTAGAGATTTCTTTCAGTTTAGAAGAGTATTTAGATACACTTGGATTGGGGCACTATTAGTTTGTTGGGTGTTTATCTCTGTGTCTATTATTTGCTTTGTTTTGTTTTCTTGAGCTTTTGAAACATTTGTTAAAGTATGGAAGGAACGCAAGTTGCAAAAGCTAAATGCCTTTAGTTGTCTTGACAGCAGTTTTGATTACCCTATAATTTGTGTCATATTAGAAAAGACATCTTAAAATATCCAAAATTTATTTGAAAGAAACAATCCTGACTTCTTAGCTAAATTTAAGCAGAATCCAGAGTGAAGCAGATACCTCTTTCCTCAGAGTAGTGATGAAGGTGATAAGATTGTTGGTAGTTAATAGAACAGTGTTTGTCATGCATGTATTTGACAAATGGAAAAGCTAATAAAGATAGTGTGGCTTGGAGAAAATAAAATTTTGGCATCTGTTAAAAGATACTGAGAAGTGATAAAGATTTTAATTTTAGTTTTAAGTTTTCAAGATTGTGCAAGCTTTCTTTATGTGATTGTGATGAGCAAGTAGTGCTAACCAGGGAAGCAGTGGAGTCTAAAAGTCACAGACCATCCGTGCTGTACTGGATCATTGTGCGGTGACTGGAGAAGTGTTCAGTGGGCTAGTTCATGTCATTAGCTGTAGGCTAGCCCAGTTGTCTTATGAAGGAGTGTGATTCACCGTGGAATTAATTTCATTATGTAATGCAAGTTTTTAATAGTATGAATTGAAATGTGATGTCCTACTTACTTCAGATGAAACTATCCTGTGTCATGAACATGGTTCAGTCTCATCATAATTCTAACATTAGAATATTTTTCTATTCCTGGAAGAATTCAGGATTGGTGTTTATTCAGGGTATGCTACACAGCCCCTCACTATAGCTGCTGGACGTCCAGAACTCTGGAAGTCTATCTGTAAGAAAATGTGATGTGCAAGACCTAGGGCAAAAAGCATTGAGTAGAACACTCCAGGCATGTTAAAAATCCAATAGCATTCTAATGTTTGAAAACCTCTACGACTACATAGGTGTGTGTGTGGTGTACATGTGTGTCTATATTTGTGCATTTCTCTGTGTATCTAATATTTCATTTATTTAAAGTAATTTTTCAAAACGGTGCTTTCACTTTGCAAACTGGTTTATCATTACTTTCTTCATTTTTCAACTGCAACTGGTTTATCAATTCAGGGAAAACAGGTACAAAGAGAAAGCGTTGCTTTATTTTTGGGATTTTCTGGTGATTTGTGGAAATGGGGTAGAGGTGTCAGGAATCTTTTATTTGTGTCCCCAGCAGGGAGTGATGGAGAGCATGATGATGCTATGGGACTAGGTGAATTGATAGGAAAGCAGGAATTTACTTCCTTTATAAATAATCTGATTTGTCAGGTGTACTGCCTTTCAAACAGAATTGAAAAATGGTTGCTGGTTTAGCCTGTTTCTCTTTAAACCTCTTTCCCCTTTGGGACTGGACAGTTGGATCCTGTCCTAGCCCAGTTGGAGTTTCTTGTGTGTGTGTATGGAAGTTGGTGAAATGTGTAATATTTCTAGTTCATGCTTTGAGTGTGCTGTTCCAAACTTACAAGAGTAATGGAACCTTTTAATGACTTAAGCCTCACTCTTATCTCCTATTGAGATTTTAGTGCAGTGTTTTCAATAACTGTTCCTTTGTCCTTACTGTGCAGTGATTTAAGAGTTTGCTGTTCAGTCACCGTGGATACTTTTGTTACTTATTGTATCGATCTTGCATTCATTACTTGGAGTTAAATATAGGGTTCACAGGCGAGAAAGAAGCAGGGAAAATCCCAGTCAGCATCCTGAGGAATGGAAAAGCAAGGGAACAATAATAAATACTATGAAGTTATCCTCCCCACCCTAATAAATATTTTACACAGTTAAAATTTACATGTGCCAAGGATGAATAGCCATTAATAATTTATCCAGAAATAAAAG
The DNA here is from genome assembly GCA_004363535.1 of Dasyprocta punctata. Classification (NCBI taxonomy): domain Eukaryota; kingdom Metazoa; phylum Chordata; class Mammalia; order Rodentia; family Dasyproctidae; genus Dasyprocta; species Dasyprocta punctata. The sequence continues at coordinate 23,321 of RJWM01025556.1, read as the reverse complement.
CAACACAGCTGGGAGACTTCTTCCCAGATTAAGGAAGTGAGGTTGTGGGTGGCTGTCAGTACAACAGGCAGAGCTGCCAGGTTACAGTTTGGTTCAAAGAGTATGCTGGTATGAAGGGCAGGTTCTTTGCTTGAGTGCATCCTGGCAGTTGCTCAGTGCCTGGCAAAAGATTATAACTGTACACTGTCTCCAGCTCTGAGCACCGTACATCCCTTCTCATCTGGCCTGACACCCTTCTCTGCTGATGAAGTGGTGAGTCGTCATTGACAGTGGTCATGCCACCTACACAAATCACTTACAGTTTGGCAGACACATATGTGCCTTACCCTTTGCCATCAGGGAGAAAACAGGAGGTTGGTTGGACCTAGAAAATTCTGTGTGGCTCCAAATCTGTGTGTTTATCTAGGCCTGTTTCAAGCAGATAGACACTATGGTGAGTTTGTGTCTGAGGAAATGCTCCAGAAAAATAAAATGAAAGAATGATAAATGAGTAGAAGCAAGAGACAAATTTTAATGCTTACTGTAAATGTTGCTATTAATAGCATATTAATTAAACCTAGAGAAAAGGCAAGCAAAATTTAGAAAGTGTGAATAAGCCACTCAAGTTCAGCTTGGTGTTGTGGGTCAGCTGTCTCCTTTAAAATGCCTAAAAAGTAGGAAAAATATTTAGTGGTGTGCCTGTCATAACAAAAAGTACTTTATTGAGGAAGCTTTTAATACAAAAGACAATTCTAAACCAGAATCTTATTCCTCTGCCTATAATAGACATGTTTGTACTATCTGAGGATAGACTTTGTTCTTTCCTTGGGATGTTTCAACAGTCTTCAGTCAGCATTTATACTTTTGGTTGTGGCTGGACCATCAAGTTTCACCTCCAAAGCAGTATGTTAGAAACACTGTTAAATCGCAAGGTTATGAGGAAACAAATGATCAGAAAACAGCAAGCAGCAGAGAAATACATCCCTCTTTTTTAATGTGTTCAATGGAAACATTTAACTCCTCCTAATTAGTTTGTAGTGAGTGATCTGTTATGGGGAGTTAGGTCCACTAGAGCTTTCTATACACTAGGAGATGTTTCTGTCTTCCCTGTGCTTGACAAAGGGACAGAGTAATTAGCAAAGAACTTGTATTCTCTGTTTTAATCTTTGGAGTCATTACCATTATACTTTATTACAAATGAATCTCAATGACATGCAATAAATTAATGTAACGGATAGAGAATGTGATGGGTAAATAGTGTCAGGGTCATAGAAAGGAACCTGAAATCAAAGGGAGCTTCAAAACAGTAAAGATTTCTCTCTTGCTCTTTTAAATTCATAAGGCATTCTTATTTTAAGAAGCAAAATTCCAAATTTAATCAATTCACCAGTAACACAGATTCTTAAATATAGCCTTAAAATTTGAGCTAATATTTTCTCTATCTCTTTTTAAAGGATCTCTTTAGTTACTCTAATTATATGGAAATAAGAAAAGTTTGTTTAAGGAATAATTTCCAAAATTCATGAGATAATGAGGACTTATAAAGTTTACCCTTTTTTTGGGTGGGGAAGTTTTCACAAATACAAATAACAATTTTAAATTTGTGATTTTTCTGACTTCCATTTCAGAAAGCTTGGTCATACCTGCCTTTGACTGAAAAAGCAAACGACAAGATGTGTTAGTTCGTGAGCATGTATTAAGCAACGTGACATCAAACAGTGCCTTGTTTTACAAAAACCTCAGTATTATTCCTTATTCCCAGACTTTAGCATTCCTGCATCTTCTTATATCGTTTGTATTATAGCATTTAAGGATGGTTTGAAAAAGATAATACTAAAATAATTTTGAGTACAACTGACTTTCAGGTACAATAACTATTCTCTACATGATAGATTTTTTAAAAATCAGGTCATAAAGCTAATTCTCAATGCTCTCCTGCTTTAGAAGAGTGATTCTTGTATAAACAGAAAACTATTTCTATTTCGACCTTGAGCATGGGATGATTCTATTTGTATTACACTATGAAAACATGTGAAAAAACAACAAAGGTCATGGTCACTGCCCTCTCTTTCTGTCTGTTTCTTTTTAAAGAAGCTATTACATATCATTTCCCACAAAGATTAGTTTTGCAACAGAATTTCACACATGATAGGTAGCATTAAGCGAAAATACAGCTTAAGAGGTGGTTAGAAATATCAAAGCTCAGTGGTTGAGATCATGCTTGAACCAAATTGCTAGGGTTGAAAATAGGAAGACGCTTTGCTCTGTCACAGTACTAAAATCATTATGAAGCAGCTGGAAGTCAGACCTCTTCGATAGTGAACTCCAGGTTTGCATTTTGAAATGGAAGGTATTTCCATGAAACTCTCACTTCCAAAACCTCTAGTGCATTTGAACCTTACGAGTGCACCAGATGAGTTGCATAGAGCCCCTCTCTTTCATCAGTTTTTCAACTCTCTCTCTGTTCCTCTGTCTGTCTGTCTGTCTGTCTGTCTGTCTCTCTCTCTCTCTCCTTGTCTTTGACTACTAGCAATATCATGTTTCAGTAAGTTGATAGGAAAAAGAAGGGAGACCTGTCCAAGGTCAGAAGGGGAATCAGCAGCAGTATCAGGATTGGTGCTCAGAGGAAATGCTGTCTGTCCCAAGCATTGTACCTGGTAGAAGATGAGGAGCGTGGTGGGGTGTGGATGGAGTTGGTGAGCGGAGAGCCTGTGATGGATGCATGTTGTTGAACTTGTGTCCTTAGCACCCTGCTCAGTGCCAAGCATATAGAAACATGTATTGGGTGCTCTCGACTGAATGGATAGTGGAGACCACAGAGCAAGAAAAGCCACTTCTTTTCCTCATCCTTCGATGGCAGTGTTTCCTGTGAAAAATACTATTTTCCCATTGACAAGAGAAACAATTCTTTTTGATCTTGAAACATTAGTTGCATTTTTAAAAAATCCATAGAAATAAGGACTGGGCCTTAAAAATTACATCATAAATTCAGTGTAATGAATTCCACAGTCTTTTTTTTTTTTTTTTTTTGTCTTTCCAGTTGCTTCTTGCATCATAGGGTTCTACAGTATGAAAAGAAGGGAGATAGCTCTATGGAGTGTCAAGACCAGTGTATAAAACAGAAAATACCTAAAATCATCATATAAGGTGGTGTGATTATACTGTATAGAAACTCACCTGATTACAATTTCAGTTTTCAGCTTCGCTTTGTTTTTGTGGAGTGTCACTCTCTCACCACAAGGCACAAAGGTAGGGTGGGCAAGAAAAGACTGTGCAAGTAGCTGACAATACCTGGGAAGGTCACGAGTTTTGAAGGTCATCATTTGTGATAGAAGAAGCAAATAGAGTTAGTTTTAACTACATTTTGCAAGACTTTTGTAAGCTTGTTGTTCATACTTTTTTCTCATATTCATGCATTTTCTTGATGAGAGAAAGTACTTGAAGCAGATTGCTTTCAGGATAAAAATGCAATAATGAAAATAAACATACTTTAATAAAAGTTTCTTAAATGTGTATAGCAATTTGTATTTTTCAAAATGTGTAAACATTATGCTTTTTTAAATCCTCAAAATATTCCATTGCAAGAAAAAGACAAAATATAATTCTTATTTTTAGATGAGGAATGTTAGCCTCAGATGATTGAAATAAGTTTCTCAAGGTCACACAGCTAGTAAATGACAAGCACAGAATCTTAATTTGGTACTTTGGAGACTTAACTTCAATGCTTTTACTTAAGAATATAGATAGGGATTCCAGGGATATTTTTATGAATGGAAGTTATTTATAACTGGTAATGATAGAAAAAATATCCTAGCTAATAGTTAAGGAAATGCATACAAATGGTAGGATATAAGATATGTTTGTTTTTTAATTTTGCAGACTCAAAATGACAAAAGTCTGAAAATTCTGCCTTACATTTTTGCCACAGATAGTATTCAGAGAAATTAAATATTACCTTTCAGGCATGAATCAGTATTATATACTGAATAGTTGTGCCCTTCCCAAATTCATATGTTGAAACAGTTTATATGTTGAAACACCAAAGCTTCAAATGATGGTATTAGGAGGTGACACTTTTGGGATTTGATGAAGTCATGAGACTGGAGCACCCCAGATGAAATTAAAGTACTTATAAGATGAGGAAGACTTACTAGAGCTTCTTGTCTCCACTATATGAGTCTATAGTCAAAAGACAGCTGTCTGCGAGCCAGAAGGAGCCTTCCCTTAAACCAACGCAGGAGGTACCTTCAACTTAAACTGCCAAACCTATACAATGCAAAAAATAAATGTTGTTTAAACCACTGTGTCTATGGTATGGTGTCATAGTAGCCTGAGGTGATGTAGGACATTTAGCTTCAGGCAAGATCCAGGCTTTGTCTACTGCCAGAGCTTCTCCAAAACAGTATCATATTATTATAGCTTATTTAAATTTTATGGTTTCTATTTGTGAATTCTTACCATTTAACTCAAAGCTAGTAAAACATTACAGGTCACTTGTGCTACAGGTTCTTTCATATTCACAGTGACCACATCTCCACTATTGTTTAAGATGGTATTCCAGTCTGGTCTTTATTCCATGATTGCAAACGTGGAAAAAAATGTCCGACTTTATGATCTGAGCTGTTCCGCTTGCTGGTGCTGTCTTCTTGGACAGTTCACCTCACAGTTTTTATATTTTTTGCTTTGTAAAGCAATAACAGTAATGTTTCTTACAGTTCTATTTTGAGGATTGCATATTCAATGGTCATAAAAGTGCATAGCACTAGAAAGTACAAAGTGAGTACTTTGTTAAATTTATTTTTTTCTCTTGCTTTCATTTTTCATAATTAAAAAATTAATTTTACTTATTAAAGTCAAAGTGGAAAATAGGAACCATGCTAATTAATTCATGTGTAAGAACTTTAATACATGTAATTTACTACAGACGTGATAGAAGAGATGAAAAGCTGCATGAGAGATGGTGAGGCAATCCACAGACTATCACTAGTGAGAATCCGGTAGGTGTGAGTGCAGAGATTAGAGAGAGTCCTGAAAACCAGTGCCTAAGTCCATCACAGGCCTAATACATTGAAGCATAGAGGAGACCTAGCCATAGGCTCATAGAGGGGGAGAAATTCCATGTCCCTCACACTCCAGTCCATTGCTTCTTTCTCGCCTTGGTGGAACAGAGCCAGAGGATGACTGACAAGGCAGCCTGGGAAATACATCCCGCAGGTGGTAGCCACCGCAAGGCAAGAAGTAATGTCGGAGCAAATAGGCCAAGGACCTGAAGGGTGACTTTAGAGCTGACAGAAGCAGCACTGTAAAAATGGGAGCGCTTTCTATAAAAGCATCACAAGTGTCCATTGCAGTATGAGGAAGATACAAGAGGGAAGGGAATGTGGTTGAAGAGCTTTTGGCAACTCCTGGCAGCTGAAGTATCTACTTGGTTTCTTTCTGGGAGGGTCACTTTGTACAAATTAGTAAATCACTGTCTGCCTAATTTTTTTCCTTTACCCAATGAATACGTTAAGGAGTCTTACAGGGAAGTTCAATGAGATTTGAATGTAAGCTTCATAATCTGCGAAGTACCATCTTAAATGGGCTTTGTGATGATTATGAAAAAAATTAGAATGAGAAGACTAGAATTTGGAACTTGACAACAACTTGGAAATAAATGTCCAGCTGCACAGTTTAGCATTCCAGTGGAGATTTCTGAGTGCACTGGGGAAGTGAGGATATGGTTACTTGTTCAAGTAGCCTTTTATACTGTGGGTTTAAATGTACCCTAGAGTTCTTGTAATCTGTTCTTTGCCATTATTCTATACCAAATAGAAATTGGAGAAGGATAGATAGGGTAGAGAAACAAAGCAGGGAGCGCACTCTGAGATTCCATGTTACATACTCCTTCCTCTCTAGCAGTCACATGGGGGTGTAAGCACTGAAAGCTGAGAGGTTATTAAGAGTTGCTTAGGAAAGAAAGAGGGATTTTGTATTGATTTGTATCTATGCCTCCACATGTTGCTGGCATTCTAAAGACAGATGTCTTTGACTGACTAGACCTACTGTCAAACAAACAAACAAACAAATAAGGGCAAACTATTCCTCCCCATTATAGGAAATTAGTAGTATCTCTCTCAAGGCCTGCTTGTAAAGCCCTGTGACAGTTCATAACTTATGGAATTCTTGTTTTGCAGCAGTGCTGTGTTAACTGCTGTGAAGCATTGCCCTTGCAGTGTACAATATGGAAGACTCTGATTACCAGCAGGTGTTATAATTAGCTGCCCTGCAGAAAGGGTGAGCTATAACTTAAAGGTCTACAGGGAGTCTTTGGAATCATGCCCTAAGGAAGATTAACAGTTAAAAAAAAAAAAAAAGATACAAGACAAGGCAGATTGCTTAAAAAAAGTGTTTCCTTAAAAAAGTTATGTGGGGTCCTAAATAATAGCCTTTTAGTAAATTACTTTTCTTTTGGCACTGTTGCCTGATTTTTATTATTGGTAGAATCACTTTTTAAGTAAGAATATTTTAGTGAGGAGCTCATGGGCTTTATGGACCTCTTGTTTTCCTTAGAGAATTCTTGGGTCATCTTTGTGAGTTGTTTTCACGCCAACAGGTGAGATGGCTCCTGCTCACGGGAGGAAGGTGCTTAATGTAGGCTGAATGCTGCTTTGGACCAGGGGCTGCTCCCAACTATTTCATTGACACCTCACCATCCTCCTTAAAAGGAAGGAAAATCAGTGCATCTAAATCCTGGGTGTACAAAAGAATCACCTGGAGAAGTATGAAATGAAACTAGTGTCAAATCATCACTGCAGTCCTGTAAAATTTGATGGAACCAGGTATCTGTAGTTTATTTTGAAACCCTCAGTTGATTCTGTAGTACATCCAGTATTGAGAACCATTGAAATGAATAATTTAAACCATTTTACAGAGAGCATCCTGATTCCCAAGTTTCTGGCTTGTTCTAGATCACTCACGCAGCAATTGGCTGGGCGAGGATGCCATCCTATGTTAATTTGAATTCAAAAGCTGCATTCTTTCTCCTAGAACACATTACCCTCTCTTGGAGAAATTCTCCTGTAGCATGAAGTCTGGGCATGTTTACAAAATACCGTGTGCTGCCCAGACATAGTTTCCAACGTAAAACCTTTTCACTTGGGACATTTTATAGTTGGAACCCAAAAGAATTTAGTTGATTGTACACTTGATTCTGGATCACAGTCTTATGGCTCTGGAAAGGACTTTGAAACTGTGCTTCTTGAAATTTAATATTCCTGAAAATCACTCAAGGATGATAGTAAGATGCAAATCCTAATTCAGTGAATGAGGTGGCGTGCCCAGAATTCTGCCTTCCTGATCAGCTCATATGTGGTGTTGAAGTTCTTGGGCCACCCACTAATCTTCTGATCTACCCACTTTGAGTAGTAATGCTATAGACATCTTTTTTGCTAAGCTCTTGACTTCTGCAAATGTGGGCAGTCAGATCTAACTCTCCATCATTCCATTTGGCCTGGGAGTGACCAGGTCCTCAAGACAAGGTATTTTCAGGGCTAAACCAGAAAGTATCTTGCAAAGTGTAGTGAATTGGTTGCTTTAACTCCAATAGCCTAAGTGGTAACCCTAACTTTAACTCTGAAGAGTGGAAAGAACTTGGGTAACTTGATCTCTTTGATCTTCACATTCCCTATCTGTGGAGGAAAAATAAATGAATTAAATTAGGCAGTACATGTAAAGCAGCAGAAACATTGTCGGTAAATATTGGGAGTAGCCATGGTCACGTATTCAAAAATGTGAGGTAGGACTGCTCTCCATTACTGCAAAGAAGCACCCGCAAAATCAAGTGCTGGTGGCCAGGGGTTATCTTTGCTACATCATCTCAGTACCAGAAAGGGCAGCTAATAAATGATGTATCGCACATGACAGGATGTGCAAGCTGGAGTGAAGTCATTTTTGGTTCAGTGCGCAGCTTGCCCAGCCCAAATACCAATATTAATTTTTTTTAATACTAAAGTTTTTTATTTGGTGTTTAGGGAAAGAAATGTCTGGCTAAAACTTTGCCACCTTGGGACATTCTGAACAGGCTCTTCCTGTTACTGTCGACCTTTTTTATCCATTAGTGTTTCCTTGAGCTCTGTAACAACTGATGGCGGTGGCTACAGCTAATGACTGTGCCTTCCATCTCCTGAACCGTCATTGTGCTGACAATCAATATCCTTAAAACAATACACACTGGACAAGGTGGCACCTCCAATGCAGCTTCCACTGAAGAAGCTCATGAAGAGGAAAAAGGCAGGACTTTTAACTCCTGCACTTCCTAGAACAGAGTTACAGAAGCATACTGGATTCATTAAGGTTTATCGAGTGTGATGCCAAACTATGGAGATCCCTCCCTCTGTCCTTTGATGCAAATAACTTCAATAGAGACCAAAGGTTCTACTTTCTTTTGCTCAAATAGCTGGTGTCAAGGTTAGCTTTGCTAGTTCTTATCTAGGAAAGCCAACTCACTCATCTCCTGTCAAATGCCAACTGCTTTGAAGAGCATTTAGCTGCCATATATATATGACTGTCGTGTGACATGCAAAGTGCGCTTTTTTTTTTCTGGTTTGACTAGTAAGTGGGGCTGCCACAGCATCAAAATTACTCCACAGTATGGGTTATCTAGGCTGAACTGCTGCTGTCAACTAATATGTTTGTCAGGACAACAAATGAATATCAAGGTGAAAGCGACTGTTTGTTTCCTAGAACATAAAAAATGTGATTGCAGAAAGGACCTGGCATAATCATGCTTTCACTAATAACCATTTTGGAAACAAAACTGGGAGATTTTCATGTCTGCTCCCATTCCTGCTTCCCACAGTTATAGCCTGTAACATTCAGAAAGGGCATTTAAATATGCATTGAATTTAAATATAAAAGACCAAAGTGTCAAATTCATAGATTGGAAAATAGAGGCTAAGTGATTATTAAATGTACCTATCTAGCTATAAGCAACACTCCAACTAAACATTAAAAGCTGTCTTGGTCTAGAGGTTGAACTGGGTGAATTACTTAAATGACTCAGTTTCCAAATCAGTAAACAATGAATTGGCTATTCATCCTGCTAGTCAAGGCAGAGTGTCACTAAGAAAAGCTAAGTTTTGATGGGTGTTGAATGTATACCAACCATTTTTTCAAGTGTCAGATCACCAGTCCATACAACAACCCTATGATGAAAAGCTTTTCAGCATTATCATTTTAAAACTGAGGAAACAAAGCACAGAGAGGTCAAATGATGACATTAGATTGAGTGGCCAGGCTAGGTCACACTCAACAATGTCTGCCTTCATAGCCTAGACCTCCCCTCCACACTGTTTGGTTGATGTTGGGTATATCCTAGCTCCAGAAAACCAAAGCCTTTGAGCATCAAATGCAGCAGAGTTTCTGAAGGCAGTAGGCACAAGTGAACAAAGGTACAAACAGCTCCTTTCAGTTTGCTAACCAAGCATTCACGTGGTGTTGAGGCTGAGATCAAAGCAAGATCTCAGTTTCCTTCCAGGAAGTCCGCACAAGAGCAAGAGACAGAAAATCTTACTCATGGGAACATTCAGCACTAACCCTTCTTCCAACTGTGACTTACAATGCTAAGTACAGTATTTACCAGCTTCGTGTATCAGCTCACCGTGTACTAGTAAGTATTATGACTTTTACTTGTGTGAGTTTTTACCTGATATAGGGACCATATTCTTCCAAATGGAGCAACAGATTTCTTTCTCACTTTGTTCTTCCTGGACACATCAGGCAATGTGCCAGCCACACGTGGAGTGGAGTGATATTTTCCAATCATAACAGTTCAAACCTCTTTTGGACCTTTGGAACACCAAACATGGAGACCAGAAACTCCTTCTATACCCTCAGTAGAATATTTTTAAAAGGTAATAATTTTTTAAAAGGTACACTTTAATTGAATATATAAAATCTTAGTAGTGACAACTAAGTCGATCCCTTACTCTTGTGCCTTTTGTTGCATTCACAAGACTAAATTCTATGGAAGCATATGTACATACCCCTCAGTTTTCACATGGAAAGAAAGCACAGTTTATATATATTACACTGTTTATCAAATTTTGGTGTTCTCCATTCTTTTTATTTTATGAATGCATGATATTCTAAATCATGGGTATATTGTGACTTTTTTCTGTCCCTCATAAAAGAAAAAAAGCTCTTTCCATTTTTTACTGATAAAAATAATGATTATAATTGTGCATGCAAATTTCTTTGGGGACATGGATGCTAATATTGTTAGGGTGAATTCTTAGAAATAGAATTGCTGATGCTAGGCATATTTAATACTCAAGGGTTCTGCCAAATGTCTTACAAAAATTTTTATTGATCAATTTCTACATCTATTTCTCCCATTTAGCATACAATAACTGCTTTCAAATTAGTAAATCATTTATGTGAAAACTGTCTGAAAGACCGCTTAGTGAATATTCAGGGTAAAACAGTAAGTCTTCCCAAAATTTTGTCATTGCTCTCTCTTCTCCAATCTATTTTTTTAATTTTATTTCTATTGTGCTAATTAAATCTGAATGTCATTTTTTTATATTCATTAAAAGCAATGGTGCTGTAACAGAGAAAGATGTGCTATGCTTTAAAAATGGGGATAAAGTAGGAAAAATGTACCTTGTATATGAAATATTTTCTTCCACCTTCAAAATTAGAAGACTAATCTCTAGATTTTTTTTAGAGTTGATTAAGTCTAAAGCCAAACATAATCACACATATGGTTAAAAGTTTGACTTTTTTGGAGCCAGTGGGTTTAAAAAGGTACAAATACATTTATATCATTTCATATTTCAGGTTATATTTCTTCTTTTTCTAATGCTATGTTCTACTTTTTTCAGCATCTTCATTTAGCACAGATTAAGCTCAGAAATAATATGTAATGTCTATAGTATGTGTGTATAGTGAGAAGGAAAATGCCATATTTATTAATGAAATATCTCCAAGCAGTTGATTATGGTTTTGTCTCTTTCTCTAAATGACCATATATATATATATATATATATATATATATATATATATATATATATTATATATATGGCCATTTCCCCAAAGGAATGATACTGATTTAATGAACTATATGTTATTATTTCTACAGAAAAGGGAAGATTATTAGGTTAAGTTATGGTACTTGAGGTTAAGTAGATTGAAAATGGCAGATGCTTGATTGAAAACATGACTTTCTCGGTAGATACCTTATGTACCAAAATGTTTACAGTACACTTTGGTGTTTTCTGTCCAGTACTCTTGAGCCACTTCTGGGTAGTATCAGTAATAGGAGACAGTTATATAAGATGATAGTGCTCACTTTCCTGGTGGTTGCTGCCTGCCTTAAGGACAATCACAGGCACCGCTGCTAAAGTATGAACAGTACTAGAAGCCCTATCCTACAGTACAGATTATGAAGGTGGTGGTGCAGTGAATCAGCTTTTTTGTTGCAGAAATGTCCAATATTACCTGCTGTCTCATTGGACCATGCCTGGCCGTTCCTAGTGGTGCCACAGAAAAGACAATTAAGTGAAGGGATCACTAAATCACTGTACTTAATGATATGCTAATTAGGAATGGTATGTAGAAATCTCAGTCTGGTGTCATGATTTGCATCCCTTCTGTTCATTCAGCCATCAAGTTCTCCCCCATACTCCTCATTGCCCAAGTCTTATGTAGCATGCAATAGAAAAATCTCATTCAGATGACAGTGTGGGACCTCATTAGATGTCTGACAGAAAGATGTTACCTTATGTTCCTCATCTTCTATTTTACATGAGAAAAAATATTAATAGATCTAATCATCCAACCCAGTCAGTATTGAGTGGTTTAGTTGGAGCTGTCTAGAATTAAAGTCAATTGACTCCTTTTCTCTATCATTTATTCTCCGAGAGTTATGAGATATTCCTTGTCTCATTTTTTCTTCACAACAAATTTCGGTGGGCATTGCTCTTTTCATTTTGTAGATGAGGCAATGACACTTTCCTATCATTATACAGAAAGTGGAGGATGAAAGAGTTGAATCTTTGCTTCTTGGACTTAGAGCTCCAGTCTGCCATGATTTGCACTAGTTTTAAATGTGGGTGGATATCTACACTTCACAGGGTCTGATGAATTCAGAATTCTTTTCTGGCCCTGAAATTTCCTGATCCTACAGCAGCAATGGGTATTAAAGGGTAAAACTCATTGGAGCAATAAATCATTGCTTCCTACGCAAGTCCCTTAGGCACAATCAAGTCTCCCTTATCCTATTTCTCACTGTCAGCAGTGCACATCATTTATCTCTAGTGTGGACTCCTGTAATTGTCTCTAATGAGTTTCCTGATTTGTTTCTGTTGTGCTTCAAATTCAAGCAACATTCTTCTGTTCCAAGTTGTAGCTATAGACCTGATATCCCTGATAAGTACACACATATTCAGGGCATGCAGTACTGTTTATTTCCTGACACATATGCTCCACATTTCTTGTTCAGGTGATCGGTACAGCCCACACACAGTCCCAGTTTAACTGACAGTTTTAATTTTTTTAAAAATTTCTCTTATCTCATCCTAACTTGCAACTTCGCAGAACTACTCAGTTTCCCAACTTTCTGAACTTTTTTTCATGTTTTTTACAAGTCATATTCTTTTTGCTTTATCTCCAAAATTTCAAGCAATCATTTTCTTCACTTTTAGTCTCTTCTGTCTTTCATCATTTTATTTAAGAACATAGATATTTCACAAATTCTTCATGTTCTCAATGTATCTTTTTAAAGAAAAATCATATAGTTCTTTATATAAGGAATATTCTTTCCTATATAGTATTTTCATATATATTATTTCCCAGACCTATTTGAGCAAGATTCCAGAATGTTCTATAAGTTCTAAGTTTCCTTTTCCTAGTTTCCATGAACATAGTCCAGGAATCTATATTTTGAAAAACTTCCCCCAAATTTAATATTTCAAGATCGTCAGCTTTTCATAGATTATTCTATGCATGCAATGTAGTTGCACTTAAAATACTGCCAAGATTTGACTTTGAACTAGACAAATGATGCTGCAATTTATTTTGTAGAAGAAACATAAGTGAATGCTCTAGGAAATTATGAGAAAAGAGTATTCTTTCTGGGCAACCTTAACCTAAAACTTATCATGATGCTATAATAATTAAATAATTTGTTCCAGAATAATAGATAATAAAACTAATATAATTTCAAAAGCTAAGTATTGATACTTTTGTAACTAGATATTAAGGCTATAGTAAAAATATTTCAGCTCCTTGGTAAAAGCAAAAACAGATACATTATTTAGGGACAGCTGGGTAAACATTTAGGCAAATAAACAAAGTGAATTCCTATTCTACTTCTTACATCAAAATAAATTGCAAATTGAAAAAAGATTCAGCATAAAAAGTAAATCTATAAATATATGGAAGAAATTCAGTGTGAACAAATTTTTATACTTGTATTAGAAAAGGCCCAGTGCTATAAAAAGGGAGACATAATAAATTCAATGAAATAAATGTAATGATTTACATTTGGGAAAAATTCAGAAAATAAATTTAAAAAAAGATAAAATTAGAAAAAATTTGTATGACACCAATCTCAGATAAATGCCTATATTTTTAAATAAAAAACTTATAAAAATCAAGAAGGAAAGACAACTAAGAATTGATGAAGGATACAAATATCGACAAACTTATTCTAAAATTTCCATGAAGTACACCTGAAAACCTAGAACAACCAACAAAATACTTAATGTAAAGAACAAATTTGGACGATTGACCCCTAGCTTTCTTCAAAATGTACTATGAAGCTTTTGTAATCAAGACAGTATGGAGTTGGTGAAAGAATAACCAAGATAATACAGTGGAAAATCCAGAAACAGACCTACATACTTATTGTGTAATGATTTTTGTTTTGTTTTGTTTTTTGATATAAGGCCCTGCTATGTAGTTCAGGTTGGCCTTCAACTCACTATATAGCCGAGGCTGGCCTCAAATTCATACCACTTCTCCTGCCTCTGCCTCCCAAGTGCTGAGATTACAGGTGTGTGCCCCATGTTCAACTTGTCAAACTGATTTTTGACAAAGGAACAACAGCAATGCAATGGAAAAATTAATACTATTTTCAAAAAATTGTTGTGGAACAGCTGGACATCTGCAAGCAAAAAAAAAATTAATAATCTAGTACAAACCTTAAAACTTTCATAAAAATTGACACAAATTAATCACAGACCTCATTAAAATACATAAATATAAAACTCCTAGATAATAACAGTAGAAAACCTATTAAAAGTTTTTAAAATCCTGTAACATTTTAAAATACAACACTGAAGGCATGATTTCTGAAACAGAGAATTAATAAACCAGACTTCATTTAAATTAAAAGTTTCTATTCTGGAAAAGACAGTCAAGAGATTGAGGAGTTATGTTCCAACTGAGAGAAAATATCTGTATTTTCAAAACATATCTGAAGCATTCTTATCCAGAAGAATTCGTCAAACTCAAGAATAATAGAACCTGATTTAGAAATGGACCAAAGGTCTTACAGACATCTACCTAAAGAATATGTAAAGATGGGAAATCAGTGTGAAAGCTACTTCATATTATGTGTCATCAGAGAATTCAAACTGAAGCAACAAAGAGATACTGCTACACACCTATTAGAACAGTAAAAAAAATCCAGAATACTGACAACCCCAAATGCTATCATGAGTGTGAATCTCTCATTTATTGACTTTCAGGATACAAAATTGTATAGGCTCTGTGGAAGACAGTGTGCCTGTTTCTTACCCAGCTAGACAAACTGTTACCATGTGATACAGAAGTCAGACTCCTTGGTATCTACCCAAAGGATCTGAAAACATTTGACCAAGTGGGTGTTCACAACAGGTTTATTGATAATTGCCAAAAACTTGGTACCATCCAGAATGTACTTAAGTAAGTGACTGAAAAAATTATGAGCCCTCTAGACAATGTAATATTAGCTGCACTAAAAGGAAATGAGTTATCAAGCTGTGAAGAGGCATGGAAGAACCTTAAGTGATTATTGCTAAATAATAGAGGGCAGTATGAAAAGCATACCCACTCTATGATTTCAACTACATAACATTCTGTAAAAAGCAAAACTATTGAGACAGCAAAAATTCACTGGTTACAAAGAGCTAGAGGGTATAAGGGGTGAATAGACAAAGCACATACAAATTTTAGATTAGTGGAACAAATTTGAGTGGTGCTGGTATGGTGAATACATCCCATCTCACATTTGTCCAAAGAATGAACCCTATTTTAAGTTACGGACTTTGGTGATTGTGTACAACTAATGGAGGCTGTTTATAATGGGGGATCTGTCTGTGTGGGATTTGAGGATATATCGAAAATAGCTGTACTCTGCTGTTCAACATTTCCATTAATCCAAAACTGCTATAAATATTTAATTAAAAGGAGAGAATGAATAGCCACATTACATATATATATCCAGTGAAAATAGATCCAACTTCACTCATAATTACACTTATCTTTACTTGTAATTAATAAATATACATCTAAATAACAAGATACATATAATTTTTCCATTAGTGGTTGGCGTATTTTAAAAAGTTGAACATAGATTTAAGATTTTAGCATGGATGGGCCATTGTTATACACAACTGTGTGAATGGAAAAATTTTTTGCAAAATCCGCACGGAACACTATAATAGTGTATCTTATATCCATTTAAATAATATATGAGTTTTCCATATGTATTATTTATATATCCATATACATATTTAAATTTAGTACTCATTGCCCTAATATATTTTTCAAGAATATAGTTGTATTCCCCAAAGGCCTCTCAGTTATAGATCATTAAGTATGTTAAATGAAACATTGGTTTAAAACAGCGAAAGTGAATAGCTGTGGGAGAAACATCAAATATAATTATGGTGCAGTCAAAATGCTGGAATCCCGTGCAGCTATGAAAATAAAAAAACAGATCTGTATGTCACTACATAGAAAAATCTCTAGAATTTAATAGCAGGTAAAGAATACAAACCTCAGAAGGGAAAAAATATATCCTTTGAGACTAAAAACTTGAAACAGCTCTTTGATAACTATACTGATACAGCCATGTACATTTTGAAATAAAATGAAAGAAGCTGGTATCAATCACTAGATTTAGGAAGAGAACTTGGAATTTTCACATCATTTTGTGCATATGGAATGCTCTTTTAAGTCAGGGTTTATTTCTCTTGTTTGCTATTCTATACCAAGCATTAAATAGTGCCTGATGTGTAGTAGGCACTGAAAAACTATGTGAGGAATGACTGTTTTACCTGTTTTTTTCCCCTTTATTCTTCAAGCATCAGCTGGCATTGGATTCTGAGACACTTTTTATATTCTTTTGTTTGTGTATCTATATATTAGCAAGGAAAATGAATGTATTGATTTAAAGTGAGTATGAAATAATGTGTAAAATGTTCTTTCGCTTAGCTAGAATGGGAGGGCGTTGTTGGGCATCACCAGTTCCCCTTCAGGAACTCTGTTTCAGGTGAGAAAACAGATGGTTGTGGTTGGGGCCAACTCTATTTTCAGCCTGCAGGCCTCTGCAGGTAACGTTATCCCAGACACAGTGCTGAGAAACATATTAAATTCTATGTTCTATGGTCAACTTTTGTCTTACAACTTTTAACTGTGGCCAAAGCTCTTAATATTTGTGTCAGTTTCTTTATAGTGTAGGTTTTCAGTCTGATCTTGTATGTGGTATGCACCATACAATATTCTTAGGGTTCTATGTAGCAGTTTCTTGTCTAGCAGAAAGCAGTGTAGTCAGTAAAAGATTAGTGAATGAAGAATAAATAAACAAAGCAATGAAGACCATGCACTGTTATCAGACGCCCAAGGCTTGCCTCCCGTCTATCTTAGTGGCTCTGAGGGGAATTTCACACAAAGTCCAAGGCTGATTTACTACCAATTGGATATACAATTGATTCCCTAGCTACAAGGAGATCTTTTTCTCCCTTTCCTGTTTCTTAGCTGAGTCAGTACTATGGGTCTAGCGTCTGACAAGTATCAGTAGTGGAGTCGTCTGGGCCGATTAAGGTGCTGCTCCCTCAATGCCCTGGGCTGATGCTATTCTTCTAAGTAAGCCTCCCTCATTTTCTTTTTGATCTAGATTTTTCACCTAGTCAGTAACCTGATTCAGGATTGATTCTGATTGATTGTAGAAAGCCTACTTGGTCGGGTTCTAGGTGAGCCCAAGACTACAGCTTTAAAGCATGTTTTTGGAAAAGAGAGGCTTCAGTCCTGTTGGAGTTCCTCAGAGTTCACAAGATTGCCAGAGTCCTTGAGTCACACTGCTTTCTACTGCCTTGGAAATGATGATGTTATCTTCAAAAGCAGTGGAGTGGGAAGATAATCCATTTTCACTGTAGGTTATAAGTGGTGCCTCTTATTAATCTTAAAATAGCGTGAGTAGGGGTCTTCCATCCAGTGAGTATAAACTAATTTTGAAAGAAATGTCCCTTAAACTGAAAAAAAAAAAGAAAGAAATGCCACTTAATGAATAATTACAGTTTTTAGGCCTCAGTTGTTTTTAAATTTTTCATTGCTTATAGATCTTTATACTTCAAGGAATCAGGTGCCTTTGAATACACATAACTATGATTTTTGCTATCAGTGAGCCCAGAATGGTGAGAAAAGATCTCCTGTGTACCCTTCTTTAATCTTTGTCAAAGAGAGTGGCTCAGCATAGAATGAAATAGAATTTCTATTTCTGCACTCCAGAGGTATTGTAGAACCATCATTCAGAGTGTAGGCAGTAGAGACATTTAGGGATTGTATTAGCAGTTTCTTTGCATAGATACTGAGCTCTGCTTTGTTCCTGGCTTGGTTCTAGACAGTAGAAGGAAAAAACAAAACAAAGCAAAACAAACAAGCAAACAAGCAAACAAATACAGAAGACCCTTCCCCTTGAAGAATTTACACTTTTTAAAAATGAGATAGATGTTAAACATCAAATGTAAAGTATGTAGCATGTTTGAATGTAGTAAGTGTCATGGGTGAGAAATGTAGTTAAAGAGAGATCTGGTAAATGTAGTTAAAGTCCTAGAGTAGTGGGCAAGCCTGCTGCAATGCACCTCATTATGAAAGTAATATGCAAGCCCAAATTTAATGAGTTAAACCCTTTATCTTCTAGCAACTAGCTGAGGGAGTTGGACAAGTTCCCCTGACCAACTGAAACTGAGTTTCTTTTACAAAGTGGCAAAAATATGTAATTTATTGTGCCACAGTAAGAATTATCCAGACATATAGGTAAAGAAACAAACATGTAATAGACCCTCGGAAAGTTGTAGGGTTTGTATTGCTTGTTTTATTATTACAAATTCAGGTGTTTTAAACTTTGGCCTTAGCAAATATCAATAAAATAGCCTCTTGAATGAATTTATTTACATTTTTTTACAGTGCGTATGTGTCTTATGATGGTGTCTTCAGGTAAAACTTACTTGTTTTTGTAACTTGAGCCTGGGAAAAAATAACACTTTTATCCTGGTTGGGTAGGTCCTTTCACTTCTTTTAACACTGAAGAAACCACGTGGGTCCTAACCTGAATATACTCAGCTGTGACACCTCAAGATGAGAAGGTGATACATAGCTAGATTTGTACGAGAAACTAGACTCATAGAGGTGCATCTGGACCCACGAAATTGCATTAGTCAGCTTTCCCATTGCTGGGACAGATATCTGACACCCACAACTTAAAAGGGGAGAGGTTTATCTTGGTTCACAGTTTCCAAGCCTTCAATTAATAGTTGGCTGGCCCTAAGAGAGAAACAACATGGCTAAAGGAAATGGTGGAAGAAAATTGCTCATGTTGTGGAATATGGGAAGCAGAGCAAGTGAAGAGCTCAAGAAGTGGCCAGGGACCTGGACCTGTCTTCAAGGTCATGCCCCCATGACTCATGTCTCCAGCTAGGCCCTACCTTCTAGTAGCTCATTCCATTATGAACTCACTGATGAGGTTAATGCCCTCATGATTCAATCACCTCTAAAGGACCACTTGCCAGTGAAGATTATTGGTGCAGGGACCAACTGAAGACAGGTGGACCATGTACCCAAAATCTAGAAGGTGGAGCAAGCTCCCACAGAGATGCAGAAATGTGGAGAGGAAGAAAACAGGAAGACACAAAAGACAAAGCGAAATGTATCATAGATTTAGAGGTGGTTAGGCTCACTTGTAGGTTTCAAATCTTTTTTCAGGGCCAGCAGACTTCAGAATAATTTGGAACATGGGGGAAAAAATCTGACCTTGTTAGGAAAGTTGGCAGAAGATTCTAGGTTACATGGTAGTGGAAGACAGAAATAGTTTGAGGTGTATAGCATAGAATTTTAATGAATTTGAGAAGGGAGTAGGATGAAGAAAAATCAGCACTCCATCTTGAAGCCCACAGTGATGCTCAGGCTGATCTCTGGCCCACTTAGGAGCAATACAGATTCTAAGTTCCCTCAAAAGGAAGTCAGTAGTGGTGAGCCTATGGCACATGTGCCACCACAGGCTGTTTGTTATTGTTGAAAGCTCTAAAAGATTCGCCATCACTGGCTGTTTGACTTATAAGATAACAAGCCTAAATTCGGTGTGGCAATGTAAGTCTATAGTCCCAGCATTCCAGCACTTGGGAGTCTGAGGCAGGAGGATGGCTGCAAGTTCAAGCCCAGCCTTGACTACATAGTGAGTTCAAGGCCAGCCTGAACTATATAGTGAGGTCCAGTCTCAAACAAAACAAAACAAAACAAAAAATAAAAAAAGAAGAAGGTAGACTTGACCTTTCTTGTGGGTACTATTGCTTTTATTGTTACAGAGGAAGAGACAAAATGGTGAGGAAAACAGGCAGGGCCCACACATCAGGTACTTGGAAGCATTGGTTTTTAAGGACAAAGTAGAGAGTGGGAGATAGAA
This sequence comes from Dasyprocta punctata, assembly GCA_004363535.1. Classification (NCBI taxonomy): domain Eukaryota; kingdom Metazoa; phylum Chordata; class Mammalia; order Rodentia; family Dasyproctidae; genus Dasyprocta; species Dasyprocta punctata. Next base: position 3,415 of record RJWM01025556.1, on the reverse strand, counting down.
GAAGGGATACATGTACATGTCGTACAAAGTATCTGTTGTTCACACACTATGGTGTTCAAGGAAGAGTTTTTATCCAGAGCTGCTTGATGGTTTGCCTAACCACAGGGAAGGGGGAAAGCTATTGCACAGCATGTCTGTTAGGAATAGCAGCTTTACTAGGGGCCACCATTAATTTATTGTATGGCGTCCTTTGGGGACTGGCACCACCCCTGCTGGCCTGCTATTTGTTTGTGCATCTCTCTCAAAGATAAGATACTATTATTGTCCAGACTCAAAATGCCAGGCTTAGCTCCAGATGCCATGCTGATCTTTAAAAGCTACAACTGAGAGGCTCTGTGTATGTAAAAACGAATTGTTTCTGTAAAGTATAACATCTCACTTGAATAACAGAATAGTCTGAATAAATATTATGAACATAGTCAACAGATTTAAAGATCAAAAATATTTTAAAATAAATGTTTTACCTTCCCAAGTAGATTTCCATGTCCTCAGTTTGATTATAAAACCTCAAAAAATACATAAAATAAGTTTCTTATATTTAAAGATGGGTCCTTCCTGTTCTGGGGGAATCTTTTTTAGAGTCTATCAAAAGCTAATGCTCCCTTCTGTGGACTATTTATAGCCATGAGAAAGATATTTCACACCACTGAGGGACAGAGGGTGACCAAAGGATTTCATTTACTCTTTCTTCCTATCAAAAAAAGTGTACAACAATATTCATATTGCACCCATCCAGGTCCTACTATGTGCCTCAAAGTGGTAAACTTAAATTGTCTGACTGATCTTGGGTTTTGGAACTAGCAGAGTAAATGCCAGTACTGCAGTACTGGCTGAGATCATGTAGAGGGTTCACAGACTACCAAGGGTGTATTGAGAGATAGTCATTTTTCAAAGATATAGATCACAGAACTAACAAATAAATGATTCTCATTAGGAAAAAATTCTATTACAACTTTCTTTTGATAAGAGTAGGGTATGCCAAAAATTGTTAAGAAGGAATTCTAACAATAAGTACATGGGCATATACTATTTATGCTCACTTAATTATCAGTTAATCTAATTGTAGTAATTGATGATTTTTTATTATTGTGTTTTCAGGGAGTTCTTTAGAAATGGTTCACCAATCAAAAGTATTCCGGGTCTTTCTTGCCTCTAACTTGAATGATACAAGCCACACACAGTGCCAAAAATTTATTTGAAAAGTAAGGGGTTAAAAAAACAGAAAAGTAAGGGGTGAATGGGTATGGGAGAAACTGCCTCTGAAGAGTCAACTTGTGCAAAACAGAAAAAGAGAAGATAAAAACAAAAATAGAAGTACACACTGCCTCTGGGAAACACAGCATAGGCTATCATGGGAAGTCAGGATAGCAGGCTCCCTGTGGTGTCTGGTCTTCTTTAGGTTGTCCATTTCTAAAGAGAGCTCACAAGAAGTTCTAAACATAGGGTCCTGATGTTGTCCTGGGATCTTGTATTTGATTGATCCTGCTCGTTTTCCCCAGCCAGCACTACTATGCCCATCCCCTATATCTATCACATGGAAACCTTCCTGAAACTCTCCTTTTCCTTCTGAAGCTTCAACACTACCCTAAAACAGAATGTCTTTAAATTGAATGTCATGGGACTCATGGAGCAAATATACTGTTAGCATTCTTAGTCAGAAATATGTGCTAAAATTATAGCTATTCAAAAGAGAGAATTTTTTTTTATTTTTGGTACCAGGGATCGAACTCACAACCTTGTGCTTGCCAGGCAGGTGTTTATGCCACTGAGCTAAATCCCTGGCCCCATAAGAGAGATCTTGATGGCTTTTCCAAGTCTCCCTTTTCAGACTGGAATGTGTCTGAGGCAAAATCATCCCACAGATTGATTAGATGATTGTGGGCTCCACTGCTAGAGCCTCTAATACAGTAGGTCTGAGGCAGAGTTTGAGAATGTACATCTCTACCAACTTCTCTGGAGATGCTCCTGCTGGTGCTCCAGGGACCACAATTTAAGAGCAACTCCTGTAGTTCAGCAGTTCTCATCCTTGGCTGCACATATGAATCACCTGGGGAAAGTTTCTAAAATTGCAGTGCCCAGGTTACACATCCAACCAATTTGGATTCTCTAGCAAAGGGAACTGGACATCAGTACTTTTTTAAAGCCTTATATAGTATCAGTATTCAAGTGAGTTTTAAAACCACTGTTCTAGTTCTGTCTTTCACCCTTTTTCAATTGAAAGAATGCAGTCTAAGAGAAACGAAATCACCTGAAGTCATAGAGCTAATGATAAAAGAGATAGTTTTTCTGATGTCAAGACAGGGCAGTTTGCTGGGAGTTTGGCTCAGTGGCTTAAGTGGCTGCCTTTGCAGGTGTGAGGTTGTGAGTTCAATCCCCAGTGCCGCAAAAAAAAAAAAAAAAAACAACAACAACAACAAAAAAATTGTCAAGACAGGGCAGTTTTACTCCATGACACCTCATACCAATATGCTGAGAGTTAGAATTTAGCAATAACTGCATAATATTATATATATGGAATATATTATAGTTATATATTATATATAATATGTTGTATTTGTTATAATTCAAACTGATTCAGTAGGTCTAGGGTGATATCTGAGATTCTACATTTTAATAATCCCCTAAATTTTGTCCATATAGCATTTTCAAACACCACACTTTGAAGTGAAGTTGAAATGTACCTTTACCTGGGCTTTGTCAATATTTTAAATGCAAACTAAATAGAGACTATGGCCCTAAGTACAATGTAATAGCTACGATAAAGGTAATTAGGGTATCTTAGGCAACTATATTAGACCAATTTGAGAATATTTACCATTTTAGAGGTTTTTTAGTGATTTTCCTTTCTCTTTTCTTCTTTCAGGGAGGTTCAGGGTTTTAATAATTGTTAAAAATGTAACTTTTGCTGAAAGTACAATTTCCTGTAAAAATTGATTTGGAGACAAAACCACAACGCTAATTCTTTTTAAAGTTTATTGAATTCTATGTGTGTGTGTGTGTGTGTGTGTGTGTGTGTGTGTTTTATAGTTCTGCAGAATATTATCAAATCACATTTAAGAGAAAATAATTGTCTTACTGTTTCTCTTTGTGATTTTATATTTAGGAAAATGTATAGCTTTGTGGTTGTGATTTTGGCCTCTAGACTTAGAATAACTGAGCTCAACTCCAGATGTCACCACCATCAAGCTATTTAATTATGAGTTCAAATAGTTAATCTTTTTTTTTAATTTTTTTTTATTTTAAAGATAGTAAAATATAACAGAATGTAACAAATGAAGTCAATCAAAACAAAGCAGTAGGAGTGGTACAGAACTTCGAAGACCAATAATATGAGTACAATAGCTACTATAACATACCTTGCTATCTTCAAATTAGCTGACCATTCCAACAGATGTAGTAGGATTGAACCAAAAAC
>RJWM01025555.1:0-29340 GCA_004363535.1 Dasyprocta punctata | reverse complement strand
CTATCTCAGGTAAAAGAAGAAATGAAAAACATTGTAGAAGAATTGCTGAGTATCTCTAAAGACATAGATTAAAAAAATAGAGGAGCATAGGAAAATGAGGGAAATCTTGAATGAACCATACAAGAAAGATTTAGAAAGCATGAAACAGATTCAAAGAGATAGCCAGGAAATTAAAAACTCCATTGAAAGCTGGCAAAACCGCTTGAAAGAAACTGAAGATAAACTTTCTGACCTTGAGGACAGGTTTGCAGCTAGTGATTGTGAAAGGAAAGATCTCTAAAAAATAACCAGGAAATAACAATTCAACAGCTACAACATGATGCAAAGAAAAATAATTTAACAGTGATAGGTGTCAACAAAAAACACAAATGACACAAAAAGACTATTTATAGAAGTAATAGCAGAAAACTTCCCAATCATGGGAAAAGGATGTGACAAATAGATAAATGAGGCATATAAAACTCCAGCTAGCCATAACCAAAATAAATCTACACCTAGATATATAATAATCAAGATCCCAGAAATTCAGCACAAGAACAGAAGATTAAAAACTGTTAGAGAAAAGAAACAGATCACCTATGAAGGAAAACCCATCAGAATCATGACAGACTTCTCAGTACAAACCATCAAGTCAAAAAGAGACTGGAGTGAAGTGTTTCAAGACCTGAAAGAAAACAACTTCTAACCCAGATGCGGGTACCCTGGAAACCCATCTTTCAAAATTAATGAAGAAGATACTTCCATGACAAAGAACAACTGAAGGAATTCATGACCACCAAACCAACCCTACAAATAATACCGAAGGACATTCTAGAGAGAGATAAAAATGACCATGGTTCCAGGAACAGCAGCAGAGTGGGATCACCAAGTGGGGCAAGCAATTGAATGGAGGGGAAAAGTAGGCAGCCAACAGCAGGAAAATAGCAAGGCAGAGACAAGCCAGTGCATGTTGGCCATAACCATAAATGTAGATAGCCTCAATTCACCCATAAAATGAAACACAGGCAGGGTGGATCAGGAGACAGGCTCCATCAATTTGCTTTATACAAGAAAAACATTTAACTTGAAAGGAAATTCATAGACTGAAAGTCAAAGGAGACACAAGAATGTTCTATGTGATGGAACCAGAAAATAGTAGTGATAGGTCACTACTGCAGAATGGTTAAGAAAGATACAGCATTTTTATACAATGGAAAGCTACTCAGCTATAAAGAAAGATAAACTTGAGTCTCTTGTAGGTAAATGGATGCAACTTGAGATCATACTTATAGGTGAAATGGTTCAGAGTCACATAAGTGAACATTGTGTTGTCCTTAGTATAAAAAACTAAAGGAGTTAGTGGGATCCAAATTGCACAATAGACATTGTGAAAGTGAAAGGGGAGGAAGTGTCTAAAAAGGGAAGGCAGTGGCATTGTTAATCTATTATCTTGTTTTGAAGCCCTGTATTGTTTTCATTGTTCTGTTTTGTTTGGTTTTATTCTGTTTTGTTTGATTTTATTATATTTGATGGCATGGGCAGCTATTTCAAAGATGACAAAACATATTATAGTACCCGTTATTGGTTTCCTCTTAGCTTGTTTTGAAGTTCTGTATTGCTTTCATTGTTTAGTTTTTTTTTGTTGTTGTTGTTTTTTTGTTTTTTGTTTTTGGCAGCAGTGGGGATTGAGCTCACAACCTCACATCTGCCAGACAGGCTCTTAAGCCATTGAGCAAAACTCCTGGCCCTTCGTTGTTTAGTTTTGATTGATTTTATTCTGTTTTATTTTGTTTGATTTTATTATGTCTGATGGTATGGGCAGCTATTTTGAAGATAACAAGAGGCATTATGGTAGCCATTGTTGATTTCCTTTTATCTTGCTTTAAAGTCCTGTATCGTGTTAATTGTTTTGTTTTGATTGACTATTCTGTTTTATTTCATTTGGTTTTATTCTCTTCAAAATAAAAAAGGATATTTGTAAGGTTGTTATAAGGGTGTATAAACCTCATGGTAATACAAATTAAGAAACCTTAGCAGAAAGCAAAAGATTAAAAGAAAGGATTCCAACTTACCACAGAATATCATTGTATCACAAAGGAAGATAGCAAGAAAGGAGAACAAAGGGGCTAATTTCAACAAGTAAACAGTTAAAATGGCAGTAGTAAATTTTTACCTATGAATAATTACTTAGAACATAAATGGATTAAATTTGCCAATCAAAAGACATCAAGGAGTTAAACAGATAAAAAGTAATACTCAATAATATGTTGTGTACAAAAGACTCACATGTGTCCTTTAAAGACACATACAGACTAAATGCAGAGGCATGAAAAAAGATAAGCAACATGAATAAAAGCCAGAAGAGTAGAAGTAACTACACTTATATCAGACAAAATAGAGTTGAAGTCAAGACTTTTAAAATGAGAAAAAGAAGTCATTATTTAATGGTAAAGAAATTAGTTCATCAAGAGGATATAATGGTAATATACATCTGCCCAATCCCAGAACACATAAATAAATACAAGGCAAACATTAAAAGATCTGAGAGGAAGAGAGAAACTGCACTATAGTAGTAATGGGATATCAGTACTCCACTTTCAACAGTGGACGGATCTTCTAGACAGAAAATCAACAAAGAAATGTTGGATTTAAATTATACTTTAGACCAATTGGGCCTAAAATATATGGAACACTACATCCAACATCAAAAGATCTTTCTCAAGTTACATGGAACATCTGCAGGATAGATCATATGGATATGTTAGGCTACTAAGGTCAAGACATTTAAAGATTGAAATCATATCAGCTTCTTTTCTGACCACAGTGGTATAGAACTAGAAATAACAGGAAGAACCTTGCAAAATTTATAAAGATATGGAAATTAAACAACATACTCCTGAACAACCAGTGAATCAAAGAAGAAATTAAAAAGAATTTTAAAAATATCTTGAGACAAATGGAAATGGTAACACAACATACCAAAACTTACAGGATGCAGCAAAAGCAGCCCTAAGAGGGAAACTTGTAACAATAAATGTCTACATTAAAAAAGAATGGAAGAATGTTATACCTCAAGGAATAAGAAAAAAGGAACAAGATAAGGCCAAACTTAGAAGAAGGAAGGAAATAATAAAACATTAGAACAAAAATAAAGACTAAAAAACCAGTTAAAAATCAATAAAATTTAAAAATAGGTATTAGAAGGTAAAATTAACCAATCTTCAGCTAGAATAACAAAGAAAAAGAGAGACTAGTCAAACAAAATCAGAATTGAAAAAGGAAACATTACAACTGATTCATAAAAGTGCAAAGAAGCATAAGAGACCACTGTGAACAATGATATACCAACAAATTGGTGACCTAGAAGAAATGAGTCCATTTTTAAAAACACACAAACCCACCAGAACTGAATCAGTAGTAGAAAATTTGAAGAGATCAATAGTAAGCAGATGGACTCAATAATAGAAGATCTTCCATAAAGAAAATCAAGCACGTGTTGGCATCACTGTTGATGCCATTAAAGAATAATACAATCCTTCTAAAACTCTTCCAAAAATTCAAGAGAATGAATACTCCAAACTCATTTTATGAGGCCAGCCCTACTAAGATACTAAAGTTAGACAAAGACATTACAAGACCATATCCCTGATCAACATAGGTGCAAAAATTCTTAACAGAATTCTAGCAAACCAGATTCAATAGCATATTCAAAAGATCATAGCTGGACGTGGTGGTGCACACCTTTAATCCCAGCACTCGGGAGGCTGAGGTAGGAGGAGCGTTGTGAGTTCAAGGCCGGCTTGGGCTACAATGGGAGTGCAAGGCTGGCCTGAGCTACATAGTGCAACCCTGCCTCAAAAAACTAGGGCCGGGAGTTTGGCTCAGTGACTTAAGTGCCTGCCTGGCAGGCACCAGGCTGTGAGTTCTGTCCCTGGTGCCATGAAAAAAACCAAACCAAAACAAAACAAAAAGGACACCATTTACCATGTTAGAGTGGGATTTATCCCTGGGATGCAAGGATGTTTCAACATATATAAATCAATAAATATGATATGTCATATTAACAAAAGGAAGGACAACAACTACATGATCATTTCAATAGATGAGGGGAAAGCAGTTGACAGAATTCAATATTACTTTATAATAAAAAGCTCCTAATAAATTTGGTATAGAAAGAATTTATCTCAACACAATAAAGGCCAGATATAGCAAGCCTACTTCTAATATTGTGTCTGGTGATGAAAAGTTGAAAGCTTTTCCTCTAAGATCAGGAACAAGACAAGGATGTCCACTGTTTCCATTTCTCATCAACAGTTCTAAAAGTCCTATTCAGAGCAACTAGGCAAGAAAAAGAAGCAAAAGGTGTCTAAGTAGGGAAGGAAGAAGTAAAATGGTCTCTAGTAATGACATAAAAAACTCTAAGCACTCTACCAAGACCTGTTAGAGCTGATAAATGAATTCAGTAAATCTATTGGATACAAAATCAACATACAAAAATCAGTAGTTTCTATACACTAACAATAAACTATCAAAAAAAAAATTAAGAAAACAATCCCATATATATTAACAAAAAGCCAAAGTACCTAGGTATGAATTTAATCAAGTAGGTAAAAGACCTATATACAGAAAAGTAAAAATGTGTGAAATTCAAAATAACAAGAGTAAGTGGATATATATTGTGATTTGTGACTGAAAGAATTAATATTATGAAATGTTTATGCTACCCAAGCAATCTATAGATTTAGTGTAATCCCTATCAAAATTCCAATGTCATTTTCCACAAAAATAGAAAAAAAATCCTAAAATACATGTGGAACCACAAAAGACTCTGAATACCTAAAGCAATCTTGAGAACAAAAAGAACAAAATAGAAGCATCACACTCCCTGACTTTAAAATATATTAAAAGCTGTTGTTATAAAAATAGCATGATACTAGCATGAAAACCGATATACAGGCCAATAGAACCAGGAAAGAAAACTCATAAATCCGACTATATATTTACTGTCATTAGGTTTCCAGCAGAGGGGTTGAGAACACACCATGGGGGAAGGACAGTTTCTTCAATAGTTTTAGGAAAACTGCACATCCACATGTGAGGAATGAAATTGGACCTTTATTTCATACCACATAAAAAAATCAATTCAAAGTGGTTTACAGACTTCAAGGTAGCCTGGTGTAGTGGTGCACACCTATAATTCCAGTGCTTGGGAGACTGAGGCAGGAGGAGCATTGCAGTTTCGAGGCCAACTTGGATAGTTCAAGACTAACCTGAATTACATTGAAAAGCTCTGATTAGCAAAAGAAACAACAGAGTGGGGAGACAACTCATGGGCTGGGAGAAAATATTTGTAAACAAGACATCTGATGGGGGCTAATAATAATATATATGCAACTCAATAGCAAGGAAACAAATGACACAATTTTTCTTTTGGTACTGAGGATTGAACCCAGGGTCTATGCTCTGAACTACATTCTAAGCTCCTTTTATTTTTTATTTTGAAATAGAAGCTCAAAGTTACTAAGTTGCCCAGCCTGAGCTGGAACTTGCAATTTCCCTGCCTCAGCCTCCCAGAGTGCTGTAATTATAAGTGTGGGCCACCACATGCAGCTACAAATAAAACGACTTTTAAAATGAGCAAAGGAACTAAACAGACATTTCTCAAAAGAAGGCATACATTTGGCCAACAGATACATGGAAAAAATGTTCATCATCTCTAATCATCAAAGAAATCCAAATTAAAACCATGATGATAGGCTCTGGTGTATCTCTGTGATAGAGGATGCCCAAGGCCCTGAATTCAATTTCTCGCACCAAAACCAAACAAAAAACAAAACAACTACCATGATGTATCACACCATACCTGTTAGAATGACTATCATCAAAATTGAATGATGAGAAGTGTTGGTGAGGCCAGGAAAAAAAAAAAAAAGAATCCTGGTACAGTGTTGTAAATTAGTATAGTCACTTTAGAAGATAGTATAATCATTTTGGAAAGTAGACCAGAGATTCTTAAACAACTAAGCTTAGAACTACCTTCTGATCCACCAATTCTCCTGGGTGTATATCCAAAGGAATTTGCTTGTGTGGGAGCAAGTGACCACGTTGCTTGACAGAAGCATGAGAGGCTGGGTGAGGCCAGGCTCAGGCTCTGTTGACAGCTCTCTGGGGAGAGCTACCTTGCTTCCTTGAGATCCCACACCTCAGCTCTGTGTCACACTGAGGAGGAAACTTCCACCACAAGTATGCTTAGGGTGCACCTGTACTTTTTGATTCATTATTTCAATTTAAGGAGTATGGTCTAGGAGAAGACAACTTTGTTGTAATCTTTCTTCTGAAATATTTGGACAGTTCTCAATCTGATAACTTTTAATGCTAGTGCTTCCCAGACTTTCAGACCCATTGAGCATATTTGATTAATCAGCTGTGGGGGCGCTGAAGTGGAGTCTGATTGTCGCAGTGTGTTTGAGAGACAGCATGATGTCCAGTAGTAGGAAAGGAACTGGCTTTGGAGTAAACACACAGAAGAAAAGCAACTTGAGCTGTGTTTATGAGTTATGAGGCCTTGGCAATATAACTAGCTTTGTAGGTTGTACTCGAACTCATGATCCTCCTGCCTCAGGCCCCCGGGTGCTGGGTTACAGGGGTGTGACACCATGCCTGGGAGCAAGTGATCCTTTTTTATAAGTGGAGGTGATTTATTTCAAATCACATCCAGTAATAGCAAAAGAGCTAGAACTTGAAGCCAGGTATTTTGATTTGTCTCAGAGTACTTGTTCTATTCTTAATTTGGGGAATTAAAAAATATATGAGTGGCATTAGGAACATTATGCTAATAGTTTATTTCTGTCAGTATAGTTAAGCCTCAAAAGTTAGTGGGAGCTTGGTGTGGTGGTGGATGCCTGTAATCCCAGCACTTGGGAGGCTGAGGCACGAGGATCACTGTGAGTTTGAGGCCAATGTGGGCTATATAGTGAGACCCTGTCTCTAAATAAATAAATAAATAAATAAATAAATAAATGACTGACTTTGTGGGAACACAGCTGTGGCCTACCTTCTCTAGTCCCTTCCTCAGTATCCCTGCAGGATATCTGTTGGAATAGACAGTGTGATATCACGTTAATGTAAGGCAACAGCCTACATATAACTGTTTCTTTGCTAGTTTTTCTTGAAGGTTGAGAGCCAGGTGTGCCGATTGCAAAATGAACATCAAATCTTCCCCTAAAAACTTCTGAATTTGAGTTCAGAACTATTTAGCTGACAAAATAATGCACAGGATAGGTATTAACTATTAAAGCAGGGTAATGGCACACTAACAAGTAAAGCAAATTACTATACATTAGTCATTATTTATTCCAAAGGAAATTCATTTGTTAAACAAGGTATGTTCTTCCCTGCCTCCCAGTAGTCTATCTTTAAGAATTCCATTGGCTTTGTTTTGAAATTTGAACTTGTTAGGGTCATCTCTGAGGAAATAATAAAAACAAAAAAAACAAAATGCTTGGACTACTTCACTGCTTTATAGAATGCTGCATGTGCCTCACTGTACTTTTTTCTTTTTTGCTTTATTTTGTTTTTTTTTCTTTTTATTACTATGTGTTTGCAGTGCATAATGATTACATTTATAGTGAGGAGTTGGCTCATATACATAACATACTTCCTTTTTTTCATTCTCTACCCCTCCTTCCCCTCCCTGTCCCTTTCAACTTTGTTCCCTTCCATTTGCAGAATCTCTATTTTCATTTTTTTCTTTTTCCTTCCTTTGTCTCCTTTCCCATCCCTTCATCTCTTATTCCTCCATCAATTTGAAAAAGATCTTATTTTCTATTTATCTGTCTTTTATTTTGCTCATTACTTACATGTATTTTTAAGTTTCTTATATAAGAAAACTCATGCAATATTTAAACTTATGTGTCTGGCTTCTTTCCCTTAATATTACGGTCTCAAGTTACATTCGTTTACCTATGAGTGCTTCAAGTTTATCTTTTTTTTTGTGGCAGAATATTACTCCATTTTGTATAAATATAGTGTTTTCTTTATCCATTCATCTATTCATAGGCATATCAGCTGTTTCCAAGATATAGCTATTATATGTTCTTCTATAAACATGGGTTTGACCTTATCACTGTAATATGATGACTTTAACTCTTGGGAAGATACTTAGAAGGGGAAGAGCTGGGTCAAATGAAATTTCTAGTTTGTTTTTTGAAGAATCTCCATACTGATTTTCATGGTGGTTGTACTAGGTTGCATTCCCACGAACAATGTAGAAGATTTCCTTTTTCCTTACACTGTCATCAATATTTGTTATTGTTTGATCTCTTGATGATGGCCATTCTTTCTAGGTATGATGGTATATCACTGTTGCTTTAATTTGCATTTATCTAAAGGCTAATGAAATTGAACTTTTTAATTCATTTATTGATCATTTGTATTTCTTCTTCTGAGAAGTGTATTAATTTCAGTTGCCCCATTTTTAATTGGATCTTTTATTTGGGAGGTTCTAATCTTTTTGAGCTCTTTATATATTCTAAATATTAGTCCTCTGTCCAATGAGTAGCTGGCAAAAATTTTTTCCCATTCTATATGTGGTCTCTTTACTGTATTGGTTGCCTCTCACTATATTTTTTTCTAGTACTTGGGGTGGAACAAAAGATATCATGCATACTAGGGAACTACTTTACGATTCATTCTAAAGAACTTTCCTCTCCTGCAGGGTCTGTTTGGCTTTGAAATTAATACTTCCTTCCTCTGGACTTCTGTGTCTTTATTAGTAAATCACATCAAATTAATCTTTAGGTTTCTTTCCAACTCTAATATTCTATGATGTCCAAAATCTCTGCTGACTGATGGGGGCAAACTATGTATGACACTTCTTTGACATAAAAGCTGACTTGATTTTTGAGCAAGTTCTGGAAAATAAAACCTTTATCTCAGCCCCAGATTCAGTGGGCTTATTTAGTATTGGTGACCTGTGTGGGCTTTTCACGGGAAACTTTGGATGAAAAAATGGTGATGTTTGACAGTGTTAGTTGCTGCAATTGAGACTACAAGCTATGAAAAGGTGATTATTGTCATTAGACCCATTTTGATGAGTGTGGTATTCAACAGACATTTTAGCATCTAAGTTATTTTTGTCTCATGTGTGTCAGAGTCTGGGTCTTGGTCTCCTCCCCTGGAAAGGTAGGTAGACAGTTTAATGATCATTCTGCCATCATTAAAGGACAACTGGCTTCAGTAATGGGCTCAGGTTTTCCTTTGTTTTGTGAAGAACTTCAGCTGTAACAAGGATGCTTAGCAAAAATTCTTTGATGTGGGATAAAATAAGTACCTTTTGCTGAAATTGGGTTGCTCCGATCGTGGACTCTGAGCATGTTATTTTCCTTTCCACATTTATGTCGTTTTTTCTGAGTGTCTTGCTGCTCTTTGATAATATCCTAAGTGTTCTAATTAATCCTTTTCAAAGTCCCTCTCCCATACCTATCCCTTGGCTATGTCTTCTCCTTTAAAATTCTAAGAAGTGCCTGTCCTATAATTAAATGCTTATATTATTATCTCATTGTTTCTTTATGTCTATTGTCTCCTTAAATAGATTATTTACTTCTTCTCCTCCTCCTCCCCCTTGTTCTTCTTGTTCTTCTTCCTCTTCCTTTTTTCTTTTTCTTCTTCTTCCTTTTACCTTTTTTTGAGAGACAGTCAGGCTTGCCTTGTACTCACTATGTAGCCAGGCTGACCTTCTTCCTGCCTCAGCCTCCAGAGTGCTGGAATTACAGACTGTGCCACCAAACCCCAGCTTGGTGAGGAATAGTCTTTGCTCAATCCTCAAGTTCCAGTGTTGCTGTGCTGGTGCCAGAAGCAGGAAAGAGGAAGGGAGTGAGAGAGTGTAAGGGGTATAGCACTGTTTGAATTCATGCTGTTTACTAGGCATTGTAAAATATATCTTATGGTTCATTAACTTTTTTTAAAAGGTAGGATATATTAGGTACCCTTTCTTGGTTATTTTTCCTCTATCTGATCTCTAAATGTTGGGATTCCTCCAGGCTCTGAGGTGAGTCTATGTCTCTTTCCTCACTCTGTAAAGTCTTTTTTTTTTTTCTTTTTAAGGTGATCTCAACCATTTGCCATAGATCTCATACCATCTTGATCTTATGACTTCCAAATTTTTGTTTCCACCATTACCTATCCTTTGAATTTCAATTATTGCTTGATATCTGTACTTTTCATGTCTTATATACGTGTCTAAAACAGGGCTCTTGAATTTTTCCTCCTTCAATTCTGTCGCCTCCCCAATATTTTTCCTTTGTAATAAATAGTGCCTCCATGCACTCAAAGAAAATAGAACTTTGAAGTCAGTTTTTGTTCCCTTTCCCTATTAGTGACATCTAATCAAGCACTGAGTCAGATGTTTTACACACTGAGTGCTTATCTGAAGTCATCCATTTCACTCTAGTCCAGGTAAGCATCAGTTTTCACCCAGACAATTTAAGTACCTTCCTATCTACTCTCCCTACTTTCAGTCTTTCCTTCCCATAAATTTTTCTCCATAAAGCTGGAAGAGAAATCTAAAACTATAAATTTGAGAGGGCATGTATGAGTTAAAGATGAAATTAAGCATTTTCACTTTGACAGATGAATTCTTGATGGCTTTTTCCGAATCTTACAGCAGGGCAGGGGGTGGTTTAGAAGAGAACCTGGGTGTCCTGAGAATGAATCCAGAGCTCCAGAAGGATATTCTCACTGACTTGATTCCAAGTGACATTTTCTCCAAGTCAAAAAAACACCACATGGCTTTTTTGTTGTTATGAGAGTTCTGCTACTGGATTGAATTCTAAAATCCATTTGTAGCCATCAGCTCCCCCTTATGGTTATGACTTTAATCAGTTATCTTAAATATGTTCAAATAACTAAAGGAAATTATGTCTAAGTAGCTAAGTAACTAAAAGAAAATATGTGGATATTTCCCCAAATGCAGAATACCAAAAGAACATCAAGAAAAAGAATATATATCCACATATAGTTGGGCATAATTATATGTATATATCTATATGTGTGTATATATATCTATAGTATATATGTGTGTATGCATATACATAATAGAAATTCTATAGTTAAAAAGTACAATAGCAGAAACGAGAATTTCACAAAAAAGGTTCAACAGATTTAAGCAGGAAAAGATAGTAATAAAGAATCAATACACTTGAAGATAGGTCAATTGAGATTTAAAAATCTGGGCATCAGGAAAAAAAAATGAAGAGAAATGCCCAGAGCCTCAGGAGCCAGCAGAGCACCATTAAGTGTACTGATATAAAACATAATAAGAGTTCTAGAAAGATAGAGAAAAAGGAGCAGAAAAGATATTTTAAAAGACTCTGAGTATTATTTTTTTAACCTAACAACATTTTCCTTCAAAAATAAAGGATTAAATCATATGATAGATCAGAAGCAAGTTTCCATATATTTTTATTTATTTATTTTTTATTTTTTATTTTTTTTTGCGGCACTGGGGATTGAACTCACAGCCTTGCGCTTGCCAGGGCAGGCGCTTAAGCCGCTAAGCCAAACTCCCCAGCCCTGGTTTTTTTTGAGGCAGGGTCGCACTATGTAGCTCAGGCCGGCCTTGCGCTCGCGTTGTAGCCCAAGCCGGCCTCGAACTCACAACGCTCCACCTACCTCAGCCTCCCAAGAGCTGGGATTAAAGGCGTGCGCCACCACGCCCGGCTCCATATATTTTTAAAAACTGAAATCATGCCAACTATCTTTTCTAACCACAATGCAGTAAAACTGGGAATTAGTTACCAAAAAATCCTTTTGGAAATGTACAAACACATGGAAATTAAATAGTTTATTCTTGAATAGTGAATAATTAAAGAAGGAGACAGCAAAAAGCAGGACTAAGAGGGAAGTTGCTAGCAATCAGCACCTTGACATCAGGAAAGCAGAAAGACCTCAAGCAAACCATCTGCATCTCAAGAAGCTAGAAAAATAAGAACAAATGAAAACCAAAATCAATAAAAGGAAAGTAAAAAATAAAGACCAGAGCTGGAAGAAATGAAATGCAGCTTAAAAACTATAAAAAGAATCAATAAAACAAAGACCTGACACAAGCACATATCTAGGTAAATTGACATACTATTTCTAGTAATCACTGTATTTGATTCACCTTGTCACATAAGCTCACATAAGAAATGTCTGATCCATGCAACTTGCAGTTCAGCTGACTGTGTGTGGTGGGCAGAGAAGGCAGAGTTAGCATTACATTGTTCCCTTCGCTCCACAGTTTCCCTTTGCAAAGTCTGTGCTTGAGCACAGCACACTTGAGACATGAACATATCGTTAAAAATCACATAATATTGTCAAAAGTTAATGATTTTGTGCAGCTGAATTACTGGTTGTCCAGTGCCACATGAGGCTCATGAGCTGGGAGTTGGACATGGCTGATCTAGAAGATCGACAAGAAAATATAGGACTTGAACAAAACCAGAACCTAGCTAGACCCAACACATCTATAGAATACTCATTAGAATGTCTGTTCTTCTCAGATGCATGTAGGACATTTTTTAAGATACTCTATAAAGCAAGCCAATAAAATTTAAAGAATTGAAGTAATATAAAATGTGTTCTCCAAATGGAGTGGAATGAAATTAGGATTCAGTAACGGGGAAATTGGAGAAATTCACAAATATGTGGAAATTAATACATTCTTATACAACCAATGGGTCAAAGCAGAAATCACAAGGGGTGTTAGACTACTTTGAGATTAATGAAAATAAACAGTACAGCCCATCAAAATTTACTGAATGGGGTAATACAGTACTTAGAGGGAAATTTATAGCTGTGTATGCATACGGTAAAAAAGAATACATAAAAATCAATAATCTGACTTTTCACCTTAAAAACTAGTAAAAAGATGAATATAGCTCCGTGGTAAAGCACTTGCTTAGTATGAATAAGGCTGTGGTTTTAATCCCCACACTGCAAAGTATAAAAAAGAAATCTAAATCCAAAGCAAATAAGGATTTAGAATGGAAAGAAATGATGTAGAGAATAGAAAAATAATAAAGAAAATCAATGAAAAAATTTATTCTTTGAAAACATCAATAAAATACCAACAAAAAGAAGAGGGGACTTTATTATTCACAGAGAAATAAAAAGGAGAAATTGAAAATCTGAAGAGACTCCTAAAATTAGAGAGATTGAATTAGTAATATTTAAAAAGGTCTATAAGGAAAGCTCAGTACTAAATGGCTTCATTTTTACTAGACACAAAGAAGAACTGATGCCAACTCTTCACAAACTTGTTCACAAACTGATTCCTGAGGCCATTATTTCCCTGATACCTAAACCAGAAAATTCACTACATGAAAACTACAGACTGATAACTCTTATAAGAATAGACACAAAAGTCCTCAACAAAGTAATAGCAAATTTAATTCAGCAAATGTAAAAGAATTGTTAGTCATGAGCCAAATGAGATTTATCCTAATTTAAAGTTGATTCAACATACGGAGATCAGTGAATGTAATATACCATGTTGATAGAACAAAGGAAAACCACATGGTTATCTTAATTGACACTGAAAACTATTTGACAAAATCCAATATGCTTTCATAATACAAGTAGACAGAACCCAGGAATCAAAGCCAACTTTCTCAGCTGAAAAAGGGCATCAACAAAAGCTCTACAACTAATATCATGCTAATGGCAAAGGACTGAAAGTTTTTTTTCTTAAGCCTAAGGACATAATGAGGGTATCTATTCCCACCACTTCCATTCGCTATTTTACTAGAAAACTAGTCAGGGGAATTATGTAAGAAAATTAAACAGAAGTCCTTCAGGTTTGCTATAGTTTGAATCTTGGATATCCCCCAAAGGTTCATATCTTGGAGTTGGTCACCATCCTGTGGCAGTAATGGGAGATGGTGTAATTGTTAGGTGGGGTCTAGTAGAAGGAAATTAGGTCATTGGAGGTATGCCCTTGAAGGCAGTATTAGGATCCCGGAACCTTCCTATCTGTCTTTGCTCCTGATACCGTGATGTGACCAGGCCTCCTCTGCCACACACTCCTGCCGTGATGTATTGTGACATGCTGTAACAGAAAATGTCCCTCCTCCTAGCCAGTATACTTCAGTTTCTTAATTGCCCAGGTAATAGTTCCAGTTGTTTCTGTCTCCTAGAAACAGCTGGTCACTGTGATGCATACGTGGTCACTATGATACATATTGTGAGAACCAATCAAAGACAGCCAAGTACTCGGCTTCTGTACTTCCTGCTTGCTTATAACATATAAACCCAAAACCACCAGAGATCAGGGACTGATATTTTGGGAATAATCCTGACCAGTGCCCGTTGATGTAAATAAATCTGCCTCCAAATCCTGGGTGTTGTTTCGGTATTTCTGTTTGCCACTGCAACCCCAGGAACAAAATAGCAGAGCCAAGCAACATGGACTAAAACCTCTGAAATTATAAACCAAAACAAATCTTTTCTCCAAATTGATTATCTCAGGTATTTTGTGCTAGTAACAGAAATCTGACTAACACAGTTGGAAAGGTAAAAGTCATATTTCTATATGCTAGCAATGAATAATATAATAATAAAATTTAGAGAACAGTTCCATTTTATGATAGCATCAAAAAGGTTTAACACAAGTAACCTTAACAAAATAAGGATAAGGCTTATATACTGAGAACTTCAAAACATTATTGGTAACAATTAAAGATCTAAATAGACTTAATATGTTCCTGGACTGAGACACTGTTAAGGTAGCATTATTCTTCAAATTTGACCACAGACTCAATGAAATCCATGGAGTGTTTTATTGCAGGAATTGTAAGCTGATTTTAAAGTGATATGGAAATCCAGGAGACCCAAAATAACCAAAACAATATTAAAAAACACAACTGGAGGACTCGCATTTCCTGGTTTCAAAAGTTACTATGAAACCTGATTATAAAGCTACTGTAATCAAAGCAGTATGGTACTGACATATGACTAGACATATAAATCAGTGAAGTAGAATTGATAACCCAGAAATAAACTCATACCTCTATGGTCATTTGATGTTTTACAAGGGTGCCAAGATGATTCAATGAAGAAAGAAGTCTTTTCAAAATGTGATTCTGGAGTAGCCAAATATCCACATGCAAAGAATCCAAGATTAAAACCGTACCTCTCATTACATACAAAAATTAAAAATGGATTATGGATTAAGTGTAAAAACAAAAACAATGAGACACTTAGAAGATGTCTTATGTATTGGGGACCTTGTATTGGACAATGAAGTTTTAGATACAACACTAGAGGACAGGAAACAATAGAAAAATTACATTTAATTAGAATTGAAAACTTTTGCTTCACTGGACACTGTCAATAAAGTGAAAAGATAAGCCACAGAATTGAAGAAAATATTTGCAAATCACATGTCTACTCTTTAGTTGAAGTGGTGAAGGCATATACCAACAGTTCAGCCAAGGAGTAGAAACTCTGGGTCACGTGATAAATCTATGTTTAACCATCTAAGGATGTAACAAGTGGTTTTGCCAAGTGGCCCAAACATTTTACATTCCCTATAGCAGTATACAAGGGTTCCTGTTTTTCTGTTTGCTTGCCAACCTGGGGCTTTATGCATCTTTTTTAGTATAATAACCCCTGGGGGTATAAACCAGTATCTCAGCAGGTTTTGGTTTGCCTCTTCCTGACAGTAAATGATGTTGAACACCTTTTCTTCTACTTACTGACCAAATGTAAATATTCCTTAGAAAAATGTTTATTTGAACGCTTTGGCCATTTTTTCGTTTGGTAAGTTGTTTAGTTCTAAGAATTCTTTGTATTCTCTTGACTGTTTACATTCTCTTTGCTGTTTACATGTATCAGATATATAATTCGTAAATATTTTCTAACATGCTTAAGGGCCATAGAACAGATCCCTATATTGTTTCTTTGCTTTCTTTTTTTTTTAAATTAAGATATAATTCACATATTATAAATCCATTCTTTTCAAATGTAAATTTTAGTGCTTTTTAGGATATTTACAATCATCATTGCTATGTAATTCCAAAACATTTTTATCTCATATTCATTAATAGTGTCAGACCATTCCTCTCTCACCCAGCCCCTGGCAACCACTAATCTGTTTTTTCTCCATGGTTTTGTATATTTGGGGTATTTCATATAAATATAGTCATTAAGTGTGTGGACTTTTGTGGCAGCTTCTTGCATTTAGCATAATGTTTTAAAGGTTTTTCCATATTGAACCATGTACAGTGCTTCATTTCTTCTTAATGCTGAGTAATAATATTCCACTATATGGGTATATCTCATTTGGTTTATACATTTTCAATTGAGACAATGTCCTTTATAGTGAAGGTGGGACTGAATGGAGGTGTTGCTGGGACAGTATCTGTGGACACATTAAATCCTTTTGGGACATTGGCACAATCTCTGAAGACACTTTATCAACAGTAGTCTTTAAATACATGGGGAAAGCAGAGATGAGTCTACAATTTAGCTTAGCAGGTAATTGTTAAGATAGAATTCTAAAGGCAGAATGTGAGTAGAATGTGATGAGTTATCAAATGATGCAGGTGGTAGAGAATGATTATTATTATCCAGTTCTGTGCATTATCTATTAAAAATAGAACAATAAAGAACAGTAATACATTTTATACTCTTCATTTCTGACTGCCTTAACCAGAGCTGATTATCATTTCTGTTATTCTTCACTGATTTTTAAGCTTCCAACCTCTATTCCTTTTCTAGATTAGATTCAGAATCACTGACCTAATATATATTTACACAAGCTCTTGAGAATAGTGTGATACAATCAGGTCATATTTCTCAGACGTGTTCTTTTTCCTGAAGTCAGTGGCTGAGAGTTGTTTTCTTTGGTATGTTTTAAATGAGCCAGTCGTGCAGCTCAGCTTTATGTGCAGCCTGATACTGTGAATTTGAAGTAGAGACTGGAAGTAAGATGTTTTATGTAAGCTGAGCTCAGCAGATGGAGTGAGAGCAATATTAGAAGCTACACAGAAACACAGGCCACTCTGAATTTAACAGATAGAACAATGCAGGGAATCTTGTGAAGATATATTCTTGAAGGACTAAAGCATTTAGAGGAAGTAGAATTTCATATGACACATTAAATAGAAAAAATGAAGTTGTATAAAGATGACGAAGCTCTTTATGTATGGAAATGGGACAATTTCCAAGGTTTTTTTGAATTAAAAGAGAGAGACAACCACAGTTTGGGGAAAAAATTTACCAGCTGTACCTCAGACAAAGGATAGAATACATAAGAACTAAAAAAAAAATTAGAACCCCCAAATTTAAAGACTGAATCCAAAAATTGGCATTTGAGATTAATATACATTTCTCAGATGGAGAAATACAAATAGCAAATAAATATATGAAAAAAAGTTCAACATCACTGGTCATTTGAGAGATGCAAATTAAAACAGTGCTGAGATTCCACTTCACCCCAGAAAGAATAGCTATTATCAAGAAATGAACCAATCAGAGCTGGGGATATAGCTCAGTGGCACAAGCGCCTGCCTGGCAAGGTTGAGGTCGTGAGTTTGATTCCTGGTTCCAAAACAAAATCATAAACAAAACCAAAACCAATAACAAACGCTGGGGGAGTTGTGGGAAAAAAGGTGCCCTTCTTCATTGTGGGTGGGAGTGAAGACTGGTACAACCACTGTGGAAATCAGTGTGGAGATTCCTCAAAAACTAGGACTAGAGGTCCCATTTGATCCAGATATTCCCCTTCTGGGTATCTTCCCAAAAGAATTAAAAGTATCATACCACAGTAATATTTGCACACCATGTTAAAAAAAAAGAGACCGAGAAGTGAATATAGTATGATGCTTTTTTGTATAAAACAGTAAAAAATATAAATTTAATTACTATACAAGCATAAAATATCTCTGAAAGTGTTGAAGAAGCTAAACATATTTGTTGCCTTTCAGGAAAAGACTTAGATGACTGGAATAGAGGTGAGAGGGGAAGACTTTTAAAATGTATGACAAGTTGCAGTATGGTACAGTAGGTATTTTGAAGACTCAAACTCAGAGACCCCATTATAATATAATGAAATCCTTAATAACTCACAGTAAAAATATTCATTCTAACTATGTCTGGATTCTAAAATAAAACCCAAAAAACAGGCACAGTAGCACATGTTTATAACCCCAGCTCTCTGGGAGACAGGCAAGAGGATTGTAAGTTTGGTTCCAGCCTGGGCAATTAGTGACTTAAAACAAATGAACAAACAAATGAAAAAACATAAAAAGGACTGGTGATGTAGCTCAGTGCCCTGGGTTCAATCCCAAGTACCACCAAAGAAACACCCCCCCACACTGCAAAAAAAAGAAAATGTCCAAACTCCTCTTCTCATCCTTCTAGAACTGAAAAAAAAAGGTGGGAGAAGGGAAAAAAAAAAAAAAGGAACGAAAGAAGAAGAATAAAAGTGAGTAGAGGGCCAAGGATAAAACTCAGCAGCATGGTGCCTACTTGGCAAGTGTAAGGTCATGAGTTTGGTCCCCAGTACAAAAAAAGAAAAAAGGAAGAAAGAAAAGAAAAGAGTAGAAACCTAACTGAGGATTGTAAGTGATAAAACCGAAAGTTGGGTTAGCCCTAGAGAAAGTGCTGATATCACACTGGCCTAAACCTTGTATCTTCTGAAAGGCAGTTGCTGACCATAAAACTTCAACCAATATAATACCTCAAGGAGACCAAAATAGTAACAAGAGTAGTAATATCTCCCTGACTCCTGAAATCCATAAATGCAAAAGGCTCTTCTGGAGAAAAATATCCTTAGTTAAATAGTTAATTTTTAGCTTTTTAACATTCCCACAAATTAAGTTCAATCGTATGTGAATTTGTATTGATCACCTAACACTTAAGATAAGGCACAAACAAATGAGAAATAATAAGCAGCGAACTTAGACTGCCAAGGAATTCAAACATTAGAAATTTCAAGGATGATTTAAAGAAATATAATATAAAATTATCAGGAAGATTTGAAAAAGAATCAAATAGAATAATTTTTGTTTTAGAAAACAAATTTTCATTAAAAAAACTCATTAGGTTGGATTGAACAGCAGATTAGATGCAGTCATAGAGAGAATTAATAGATTGCTTATCTAAAGAAATTACCCAAAATACAGCACATAGATAGATAGATGGAAGATATGAAAGTGAAATTATATCATGTGGAGACTAGAATTAAAAGGTTTAAAATACATCTAAATTCTTAGTCTATTCTAGTTGATACAGATGCATACAGTACCAGACTTCTCAATAGCAATAACAGGAACCAGAAGAACTGAAAGATCTCCAAAGTGATGAAAGAAAATAACTAAAAATCTAGAATTATGTAATAATGATTAACACTTATTGAGAATTTAGGATATATTAGACACAGTTCTTTCAGCTTAGTGTTAAGTCAGTTAATTTTCACAACTACGTTCTAAAGTAGGTACTATGATGATTCTCCTTTTATAGGTGAGAAAATTGAGGACTAAAGTTTTCCGAATTTCCTTAGGTTCACGTTTGGTCACTGGTATAACAGGGCATTTGGCAGGGCTTTGCTTAAAGAACTTCATAATCCTAGGAGGAGAGTCTGAAATGTAACAAAAATGAGCAAAGAAATTAGTAAGACTTAACATAGGTCTAAATGAACATTATCTGTGTAAACAATAATTTATGATTATGAATTTGAGAGACGATTAAAATCCTGGGATTTTACAAGGGCATATCAGTCTAAAAAGGGATAACTGAAGTAGTCCAGAACCTCATTTTTCAGTAGCATTGCATGGCTTGAGACGTTTGACAGGTAGAATGTCAGTATTACCACTTACTTAGTTGGACTCTGTGTTTTAGCACTCTCGGGTTATTCCTGTGCACGAAAAAGTTGACAAAGCAATCTTCCAAAGTCCTTCAATTGTTTGAATCAAAATTAATGACATCAGTTCACTTCCAAATTGCTTGGTCAATAATATAATTTCAAGAATAACTATGGAAAGATTAGAAATATCATGTATATGACTTCTAGATATGCACAGGGAAAATTTTGCAAATAGCCGGGGATGTAGCTCAGCAGCACAGCATCTGCCTGGCAAGCATGAGGCCTGGGTTTGATTCCCAGTACAAAAAAAAAAAAAAAAAAAAAAAAAAAAAAAAAAAAAAAAAAAAAAAAAAAAAAAAAAAAAAAAAAAAAAAAAAAAAAAAAAAAAAAAAAAAAAAAAAAAAAAAAAAAAAAAAAAAAAAAAAAAAAAAAAAAAAAAAAAGAAACAAAAAGAAAGAAAAAAGATAATAAGAGGAGAGAGCAGAAAAACTGAAAAAAGAGGCCCAGGGCAAATGAAGAGCACAGTCAAGTCCAAAGTAACAGGGACTGTGACAAATATAACTGACCAAAATTTGCTACTTGAGAGAGGAATAACCAAATAGGGTTTCAATAATAGAGCTACTTGATTTTTAACTATTTTATGTTTAAGAAATGTACCCAGAGTGTAATGGCATAAAAATTTTTAAAAAATAAATGTAGTAGATAGTTCCTAATATAAGAATGTTAAGATAATACCTTGATAAAGCTTGGAAAAAATTTGAAAGAATGTTAAGGTAGCTATATTAGTAGCAGACAAAGTATATTTTCAAGGGAAAAGGTTCAACTTAGAAGAAGTTAATAATTCTAAAGTAGTTCAGAATATATAAACCAAAACTGGTAAGACTACAGGGAAAAGTTGTAAGTGTAACATATTTCTTAGGAGAGTTCCATACAGCTTTTCAAATTATTTGATAATAAAGCATCAAAAATTAGTAAATGTATAGAACATTTGAACAACACAGTTAACCTGCATGATCTAATGGGCATTTATACAGATCCCATACCCTGCAATTAGACAGCATATACTCTTTTTAAGCTCATTTAAAGTATTTTTCAAAACAAAGTAATAAAACTTAAATAAGAAGGAAGCAGTAGTGATATAGATAAGCATTAACTTGATTTTCTTTTTAGATCTTTTCTTGATTTTGAACATTACTAGCACTGAGTACAATACATGTAATCACTGTTCCTGAAGCCTTCATCATTCCTTTGAAACTCATTCTTTTGTTCCATTTGCAGACCCTGCCATGAATTGAGAGGGAACTGCTTGCATCTTTGACAGCATAATTGAATTGTATGAGCAATCTGATGTGAGCTGTTCATCAAGTCTAAATTAAGAAAATGCGATCTCATGCAATGGCTGCAGTGTTAGATAAGGACTTTGCCTTCAGTCACTGGAGTAAGGAGGGATAGAAGTTTTGGAATTCTGAGGCAGAATCCTTCCTTCAGCATTTATTGACCCTCAATTTACACCTCTTTGCATATATAAAAAGCCCAGTGAAGTAATTTTTGGTGTTCCAGAATATACCCCCATGTAGCCAGAAGTAGCTGCCACCTCTTCTGAGTCACTGCCATCTTTTATCTATGTTCAATGTTTGGCATATGGTGGGCTTCTAACAAATGTTGGAAAGATGGAAGATAAAGCAAAGAGAGAAAAGAGAAGATCCATGCCTCCAGGGGTGTTTGTCTTGTAAGTCCCAGAAAAGCAGATGAAAGAAAACCTAGCACACACACAGGCACACACACACACACACACACACACACACACAAAGAAAAGAAAAGCCTAGCACAGGAAGACAGCCTTGCTCTAGGGCAGTGATGGTGAACCTTTCAGTGACCGGGTATCGAAACTACAACCCAAACCCACTTATTTATCACAGATTGGCAACACTGCAATTAAACCTAAATATTGAGGTTTTAGTGGACAGTCCACTGCAGGACACGTGCTATGGACTGCTCTAGGACAACTCTGGCGCTTTGTAAAGAAGGAAAAGAGCACAAATGTGAAGTGAAACAATTTGTCTTAGTTATTTTTGTCATTGCTGAGATGAAATACCCTGCACTCAAAGTTAAAGGGGAAAGGTTTATTTAGCTTACAGTTTGTGGAGGCTTCAGTCCCTAACAGGCTGGCTCCAAGGCAGGATGGCTTAGCAGAGGGGCATTGCAGAGGGGAAGCAGTTCAAGGAAAGCAGAAGACAGCAAAAACAATCAAACAAGGGACCTTAACAGTGTCTTTCTGCTCCTTTTACCTTATCCAGACCACTTAGGGTGGGTGACACTCAGTCTTAATCCTAGTGCTCCTGAGTCTAGCATTGCGTCATGAACATCACATACTCTAGATCCAGCCAACTCTGAAAAAGCCCTATCTATGACCTTATGAGGCTTTGGGGGTGGCATTCAAACACAAATCATAACACAATCCATAATGTTCTCAAAGACTTTTATCTGCAGAAAATCATTCTCTCTTGAGATTTCATGAGAACACACAGATTCTCGTGTTACTATAGGGAAATTTTTCTAGTAGCTGGCTTGAAGAGAGGCCATGTGTTAATCTAGACCTTCCTTGTCACCTTAGTACACACTAAGTTTCTATTAGTCCAACACTGGAGATGGTTTGTTATATTAGTTTTCTGTTGCTGCACAATGATACCTGTTTACTAGATCACAGTTTTATAGTCAGTAGTCTGATAAAATAAGGTGGGTGGATTTCTGCCTAGGGTCACAAAGTCCAAATCAGGATGTTAATGGGAGGTGTGGGGAAAATCTTCTCAGGTCATTCTTGTTATTGGCAGTGTTCATTCATTTCTTGTGGTTATAGAGCTGAGATCCCTGTGTCCTTGCTAGCTGTCAGCGAGTAGCACATGCCACTCCTCCAGGGCTACCTACATTCTGTGGCATGTGCCACCTCAGTTTGCAACTCAGCAATAGTACATCAAACCCACTGATGCTTCAGATCTCAGACTTCATCTTCAGCTCCTAACAGGTGAAAACTTCTGCTTTTTAGGAGTGTGTATAATTAGACTGGGCTCCAGGAATAATCTCCCTATCTTAAAGCCAGCTACCCCATGCAATAGCCATATTCAATAATCCTGGGATTCAGGTGGAAAATCTGGAGCCTATCTTATAATGCTAGCTACCACATTTGTGTTTTGTTTAATCTCATTTACGAGATCCTTAAGAGTGTTGAGGGCACATTAATACTTGGTGCAATACTTCACTTAGTAAATACTGGTACTATTTATATTTTCAGTGACTAAAAATTAACATGTTACAGGAGTTATGTATGGGAGTTACAGTAGCATTCATGTAATTTCCTACTATCTGGCATCATATATAATTTATAGTATAGTTTTAGTAAGTAGGTAAATAAATTTAAAGAATGAATTATATAATTCAGGGCTATGGCTCCTATTATCATTATTATGTATCATGATATATTTTTCAAAAATAATGTATAATTCTGTATGCAATTTCTTTGGTATAGTACAGATAGGCTCTTCTAGTTTTTAAAAACTTTGAAAATCAAATTTTGCGAAGTTTTCATTCACGTAAATGTCTTTGGTACTTTTTCTGGCATAAAAAAGGAACACTGGAATAGGAAATGAAAGTTGGATTCAGATCTTGGCCCTGCCAGCAGCTAGTGACAGATGTGTGCTGTAGTGAGAAAGACAAATTGAATTAGCTAGTCTTTTATGTTCTATTACCTTGGGCCACTATTCCAGGTACTAGTCAACTGTTCATACACACAATATTATATAACCATGTCTTATGTATTTTCATTCCACATATCCCATAGAAGCATTCCAGCTAAAGGAAAAAATGCTTCAAGTCAGATATCATAGATTAACTGTTTTCTCCTAGCATCCAGATAGATGCCAACAGTAGCTTCTAAAACAGATTTATCATTCAAATTGAAATTCTATTATCCTGGGATTATCTAATGCTCATGTTTTCCTTCCTGCTCAAGTAGCTTATTAACCTACAGTTTTGAGTAATGGGTGGTGTTGTTGCAATATAATGACATTTGCTGAGCCCTTATTGACAATCCACTGAAAAACAGATTTGCAGATATACCATCAGAGAGCATGCCGGTATAATGATATCACTGCAATTAGGCTGGGTAATGTAATTCTCTGCTTGGTTCAGTTGCTAATGGTCATCCAGAGGAGTCAGTTCACTTGAGATGACGCATGTGGTGCTTCTGGAATATGGTCCTGTATTTTGGATTGTCATGTAAGAGGCTGCAATATGATTTATTCATCATCTCTGACCTTTCAATGTAGGGTAGGTTTTAACAACTTTTCTAAAAAATCCTTTAGAAGTCTTGCCACAGAACATGCAATAAATCAGTGATGGTGAACCTTTTAGAGCTTTCAGTGATACAAACGACAACCTGTGACATGCGTGCCATAGGTTCATCACCACTAAAATAAATCATAGAACACATTTTGGGAAAGGTTGACTTACCCTAATCTAAGAAAGTCAGACTGACTCTTAGGGAACATTGACATATTTTTATTAGAAGTAGATTTAGTCATCAGTCATCTGGTTGAACTACTTTCCAACAAGTGGAGAAACAAGCTCTTAAGGATTGTGCATTAGTGGCACAGCTTGGGTAAGAATAACCATCTTGTTTGTTTCTTCTGTGCTGTTCTTACTACATATAATGCATTTCTTAACAAACTGAGAAAACCAAACTACTATGAACCATAAGCCTTTTTTTTTTTTTTTCTCTGAAGATAGCTGTATCTTTAACATTGAGTTTCGTTTTGGAGATGAGGTAGGGTGAGAATTTTTACTTGAAGTATATACTGATTGTTTTAAGATGATCACAAAATAATTGGCTTTTAAACTGGGCATGGTGGTGAATGCCTGTAATCCCAGCACTTGGGAGGTTGAGCAGGAGGGTCATTGCGAGTTCAAGACCAGCCTGGGCTACAAAGTGAACTCAAAGCCGGCCTGAACTGCATAGCAAGACCCTGTCTGAAGAAGACAAGAGAAAAAAAAAAGTAGATTTTACAACTCCAGTTCTATTTCTTTTTGAACACAGACTTTTTTTTGGAGACAGGGTCTTGCTATGTACTTCGGCTGCCCTTGAACTTGCAACAATCCTTCTGCCTCAGCAGGGTTGGGATAACAGGCATGCACTGCTATACACAGCTCTAGACTTCTTTGAAGATAAGGGCCTCTTGTCCCTCCTTTCCCATCAGGAGTGAAGGCAGTTATTAAGTCATTGGAGTCTAATGTGAACTAATTCAGCCATCTTCTAATACCTCTACCATAGAAATGGGCATTCCAAGTATGGTTCTGTATTCTTCCTAACATTATGTGGTGTTTCGGTTGTTTGTTTGTTTGTTTTAAAATATAATCAGTGTATGGCTATTTTTCTCAGAACTTTTCCCAGCCATTGATTTAAAAGAAAGGGAAGAAGGAGATAGAAAGTTAGGGGAGCAGGGATTGTATATAGAAAGCTCAAATTTTTGTTCATAATGTCTCATTAAAAAAGAAAAAAAGATGTGCTCCTAAGGACTAAGCCATGTTCATAGGTTGCCCCCACTAACAGTCTGTATTTCCGTCGCTAAAAACCTACTCCTTTATATGATGAAGATTTTTCATTCTTGCTTTCTCTTCCCAGAAAGTAACACAATCAGAAGTATTTTTTTTATTTAAGAGAAAAAAAGACACATATAAGAAAGACAAAAAGCAAAAGAGACAAACGACTAGAGTAAATACACAACAGTAACATTACAGGTTTACAAAACAGAATGATAGAAACTTGACAATGGTTGCAATATTGCATATCGTTATCTTCAAAATGGTTGTTTACATTAACAGATATAGACATGTAAAATTGATCTAATCATATGAGTATTAACTGTTCTTTCTCAATAACTAATATATTCAGCTGTATGTTCGTTTTAGTCATCTTACATATACATATATACAGGTTTATATCTTTTCGTTTTCCCTTCCCTCTTTCCCCCTTTTCCTTTCCCAATTACTTTTGCTCTTTGACCTGTTTTTTACCCTTACATAGTATTTATTATAGATTTTGGATCATATATACTTTTTCAGTTTCTTACATTAGGGAGACAATACGGTATTTACACATGTGGGTTTGATTTATCTCACTGATGAGTATGGCCTCAGGTCGTGTCCATTTACTTATAAAAGTCTCAATGCAATCTTTCTTAATAGCTCAGTAGTATTACATTGTATAAAAATACCACATCTTTTTTATCCATTCTTTGATTGATGGGCACTTGGGTTGTTTCCAAGATCTGGCTACTACAAATTGGGTTGCTATAAACATGGGTGCACAAATATCACTGTGGTATGATGTTTTCAGTTCTTCTGGGAAAACACCCAGAAGTGGGATAGCTGGGTTGAATGGGATCTCTAATCCTAGCTTCTTGAGGAATCTCCACACTGATTTTCACAGTGGTTACACCAGTCTACACTCCCACCAACAGTGGAGAAGAGTTCCTTTTTCCCCACAGCTCCGCCAGCATTTGTTGTTGCTTGATTTTTCAATCTTGGTCATTCTTTCTGGAGTGAGATGGAATCTCAGTGTTGTTTTAACTTGCATTTCCCGAATGACCATTAATGTTGAACATTTTTTCATATATTTATTTGCCATTTGTATTTCTTTCTCTGAGAAGTGTGTATTCATCTCAAATGCCCATTTTTGGATTGGGTCCTTAAATTTTAGGGACCTGATTTCTTTTAATTCTTTATATATTTTAGATAGAAGTCCTTTGTCCGATGGACAATTGGTTAAGACATTTTCCCAGTTCATGGGTTTTCTTTTCACTCTGTTGGAGATCTCCTTTGACATGCAAAAACATTTTAGTAAGATGAGATCCTGGTTGTTGATTCTGGGAAGTGTTTTTTGTGCAATTTGATTTTTGTTCATGAACTCTCTGCCTACTCCTGTGTCATCAAGATTTTTACC
This sequence comes from Dasyprocta punctata, assembly GCA_004363535.1. Taxonomy (NCBI): domain Eukaryota; kingdom Metazoa; phylum Chordata; class Mammalia; order Rodentia; family Dasyproctidae; genus Dasyprocta; species Dasyprocta punctata. The sequence continues at coordinate 2,521 of RJWM01025555.1, read as the reverse complement.
TACTCTGTCTTCTAGTAAGTTTAGTGTCTGTTTTAATATTCAGATCTTTGATCCAATTTGACTTTATTTTAGTGCATGGTGATAGACATGGATCTAGTTTTAGTTTATGGCATATAGAAAGCCAGTTTTTCCAGCACCATTTGTTAAAGAGGCTGTCTTTCTTCCAATGTACGTATTTGGCCCCTTTGTCAAAGATGAGGTGGCTAAGTGTGTTTGTAGTTGTGTCTGTATCTTCTAATCTATTCCATTGATCTTCAGGTCTGTTTTGATTCCAGTACCATGCTGATTTTATCACTGTAGCTTTGTAGTATAGTTTCAAGTCGGGGATTGTGATATCTCCTGCCTTCCCTTTGTTGCCAGAATTGCCTTTGCTATTCTAGGTCTTTTCTGGTTCCAGATGAATTTCAGGAATGCTTTCTCTAGCTCTGTGAGGTAGGCAAGTGGTATTTTGATTGGGATTGCATTGAATCTGTATAATAATTTTGGGAGAATGGCTATTTTCACAATGTTTGTTCTTCTATCCATGAACAGGAAATATCTTTCCATTTTCTGAAATCTTCTTCGATTTCCTTCTTCAGAGTAATGTAATTTTCACTGTATAAATCTTTTACTTCCTTTGTTAGATTGATTCCTAAGTATTTCATTTTTTTGGATGTTATAGTGAAGGGTGTGGTTTCCCTTATTTCTCTCTCAGTGACTTTGTTGTTTGTGTACAGGAATGCTATTGATTTTTGAGTGTTCACCTTGTATCCAGCTACATTACTGAATTTGGTTATTACTTTTACAAGTCTCCTAATGGATTTTTGGGGGTCTTCTATGTAGAGTATCATATTGTCTGCAAATACTGATAATTTCACTTCTTCCTTTCCTATCCTTATTCCCTTAATTTCTTTCTCTTGTCTAATTGCTCTGCCTAGTATTTCCAGAACTATACTGAATAGGAGTGGTGATAATGGACATCCTTGTCTTGTTCCTGATTTTAGGTTGAAAGTTTTCAGTTTTTCTCCATTTAGTAAGATGTTGGCTGTTGGTTTATGATATATGGCTTTTATCAGGTTGAGATAGAGACCATCTAGTCCAATTTTCTGTAGGGTTTTTATCATGAATGGGTATTGGATTTTGTCGAAAGCTTTTTCTGCATCTATTGAGATGATCATGTGGTTCTTGTCCTTGGCCCTGTTGATATGGTATATTACATTTATTGATTTGTGTATGTTGAACCATCCCTGCATTCCTGGGATGAATTCCACTTGATTATGGTGTATAATCTTTCTGATAACTTTCTGTATTCTATTTGCCAGTATTTCATTGAGGATTTTTGCATCTATGTTCATGAGGGAGACTGGCCTGTAATTTTCTTTTTTGGTTGGGTCTTTCTCTGGTTTTGGTATTAGGATAATACTTGTTTCCAGGAATGCTTTAGAGAGACTTACTTCCCTTTCAGCTTCACTGAAGAGTTTGAGGAGTGTTGGCATTAAGTCTTCCCTGAATTTCTTGTAGAATTCAGCGGTGAATCCATCAGGGCCTGGGCTTTTCTTTGTTGATAGGGTCCTAATTACATTTTCAATTTCATAGCTGAAATTGGGTTATTCAGCAGCTTTACATCTTCTAGATTTAGCTTTGGTAGTTCATAGGTTTCTAGGAATCTGTCCATTTCTTCTGTGTTATCGAATCTATGTGAGTAAAGGTTTTCAAAGTAGGTGTTGATGATCTTCTGTATTTCCACAGGGTCTGTAGTGATTTTACCCTTTTCGTTTCTTATTGCATGAATCTGAGTTTTTTTCTTTCCTCTTTTTGATAAGGGTGACTAGGGGTTTATCAATTTTATTTACTCTTTCAAAGAACCAACTCTTGGATTCATTAATTCTTTGTATTGTTTTCTTAGTTTCAATTGCGTTAATTTCTGCTCTAATCTTGATAATTTCCTCCCTTTTTTGGGCTTTGGACTTGACTTGCTCTTCTTTTTCTAGAAGTCTGAGGTGCAGCATTAGGTTGTTTATGTGTGCTCTTTCCATTTTTCTGATGTGGGAATTTAGTGCTATAATTTCTCTCTGAGGACTGCTTTCATTGTGTCCCACAGGTTCCGGTAATTTGTATTTGCATTTTCATTCAATTTTATTTTATTTTTTATTTTTATTTTTTAATATTTTATTAATAATAGGACTCCGCCTCCAAGATGGCCGCCCAGAAGACACCGTGACACGGAGGCTTCCTGAATATACCATCAAAATGCTGGAATATAAACTAATATAATAACAGAGAGAAGGAAAAAAGAGGGAGATGAGTCCTCTGGACTCAAGAAGAATCTAAAACGAGAACTGCAGCCCACGGAAAGAGTAAAAGAATGAAATAAACAAAGGCGGAGACCAGAAGCACCTCTGTGCGGAGCGGAATCCAAACAGCGCTGCAACCCAAGCCGAGCCGAGAAGGTACGATCCAGGTGCTCTTGATACGCGTGGAGTTGCCGGGAGAATTGTGGCGGTGTGGCGCGACAATAGAGCCAACGGTCGACCGTGGAGCA
>RJWM01025554.1:0-29176 GCA_004363535.1 Dasyprocta punctata | reverse complement strand
CTACATAGTGCGACCCTGCCTCAGGGCCGGGAGTTTGGCTCAGTGCCTTAAGCGCCTGCCCTGGCAGGTGCGAGGTTGTGAGTTCAATCCCCGGTGCCGCAAAAAAAAAAAAAAAAAAAAAAAAAAAAAAAAAAAAAAAAAAAAAAAAAAAAAAAAAAAAAAAAAAAAAAAAAAAAAAAAAAAAAAAAAAAAAAAAAAAGAAAAAAGAAAAAAAAAGCTACCAACTAAAAGAAATGTAAGGAAGCAGCATCCTCAAAGGAGAATCAGGTCTGATAACAAAAAAAGCAAAGGCGATGTTTAAAAAGTAGTTTGAAAACATGGGAGTTTCTGCTTCTATATGATTATTGGTTCCAGAACATTCTGAGAACTGTTTTGGTAGTTGGAGACTGGCAGTAGAAGGACACAGAAAAGGGAACACAGAAGAAGAAATTGGAAATGACATTAAGGAATTCTATGGGATTCCTATTGATTGATGAAAGCAAGAATGAAAATCATGATAGAATTAGACCTGATGGGCACAAGGCATGTCGTGGTGAGATGATACTTTTAGAGAGGAAAGATGACGGCAGTGTTGTTCAGTGTTCTTGAGTGAGAACTGGACTAGCCACCTCAATCTCTTCCAACATTTACTTCTCATTTATGATGTGGAGGTTTGTGCCTTAGGATATTTGCTGACAGCTCAACACCTTTGGGAAAATCTTAAAAGACTAAGAATTTTTTACTAATTATTAAAATAGATCTAATCCTTAAATGTCCTGTCCTGATCCTAGATCAGAGCTGTTCTCATTTCATGCTCTTTCTTTTTAACCCTTGACTATAATTGTACTGTCTCCATGGATTTGTTGGGGTTTTTTGATTTTTGACAGATAATCCTCAAGTTGAAAGCCACTGCAACTCAGTAATGACAATACACTTCTGAAAGCCATGTTTTTCAAGAATAAGGATTTTGCTGAGCTCCTTTTTTTCCCCCTGTGCCTTTATCTTCAAAGGCTTTGTGGAGTTTGCCCTGCTTCACTTTCAAAACATAAAACAGCATCAATCTTTGCCCTTCAGATTCTTCAAAGGTGGCAATACTTTAAGCAATAGTTGAATAATAATGCTTATCAGGGCAAACTATTTCTAGAGGTCAGAAAAAGAGCACAGACTATAGCAATAATTCTTGTGTGTTTATAACTAGTGTGACTGTCATTTGTCCATTTCAATATGCTTGTGAGTATAGAGCTAATGATATTTAGTTTGGGACAGAAGTATGTGTTAGCGTGCTGCTAATATGCTTCATCAAAGACATTGCCAAATACAGAGAGTGAAATGAAATAGATTATTTCTCTCACATAACATTTTAGGGGTGAGAGGTTGATGGATTCAGAGTGGCCCTGATTCCTTTGATCTCACAGGTCTAAGGGTTTGTCCATTTGTAGCAATCTTGCAAAGAGCAAAAGGAGGGGAGAGAATAGGGTTATAAGAATTTGACCCAAAAGATTGCTTACATCATTTCATTCATGTGACCAAGCATAGCCATAAGGCCTTACTCAGTCACAAGAGATGCAGGTCCCTTAGTGGTTTCCAAGGGCCCTGGTAAAATTCAGGAAACAGATTTTTGGCAGTAATTGGTAGTATCTGCCAAAGAGATGTTAATAGCATGGTAAATTTTTATATTAAGAAAAGCCAGAATTAGGAGACCCTTGAATTCCCTGAATGGTTTCCTTTCCAATATTATTGAAGTTTTGTTCCTTTTTTCTTATAGTCCCTTCATTAATTCCATATCTTTTCTCACTGTCACCTTCTATGTGCAGGCTCTCCTCATCACTCTATTTAAAATTACCATCCCACATTCCCTAAAATTGTCATCCTTTAATCTGGTATATGTTTTATTCATTTTCTGTGTTTTATCATTCTCCTGTGTTGTTTCCATAGAGGTAGCAAATTTTGTCTGTTTTTTAATATTAATATATATTCGTGATACATAATGCTTACATTTATCTTGGAGAATTGGTGCTTATACAGATAACATCTTGACCACTTGTACTCCTCTCTAGCCTGTTCTATTTAGTGATGATTTCATAATGTCCAGAAAGGAGCTAGTAATTGGATTGATGCTCAGTACTATATATCCTCAAATACTGTCAATGAAATGATGAACAGAAATATAATTATAGTGGTCTGTGTGTTCGTATTGTTTTATATTTCAGGTCTTTTGTCTATGAAAAAGTTATATTACATAAAAAATAAAAATGTAGCCTGTTTATTTCACTTATTATTATGAATAGTTGATAATATGACACTAAAAGTCATCATCTTTTCTTTCAATACACACTATGATTGAATAATGCATTAATTTGACACATTAATCAATATAATAATTTATCAATTCTAAACTATGTTTTTCCTTCTTTTTTCTTCAAAGGCAGTCATATCTTCTTAACTCTTTAAAATTTACAAACTTAACTTACAGGTCTAAAGGAAAAACTGATAACAATACTTTTTTTTCCTTTTTTGGAAATAAAGAATAAATATAAGTTGTAAGATGTTAAAAAATAGTAACAGGTTAGTCCAGTATGTGGTGGAAATTTGTACAAATAATTGATTCTTTCTAAATATGGGTGGGTATGTTCTTCTCTGTCTCACTGAATCTGCTCTTTGTCTCATGATCTCTTTGGCACTGAAATGAGAGCAGTGTTGTTGGTTGTCATTTGCAGGTGGAAGGTAGAATTTTAAAAAGTCAGTACACATTTTTGCACAGTTCTTTTTCCGTTGTTCCCTCCATCATTATTTGAAGTGTTCTATGGAGTCAGCTCTGAGATCTCAAAATGAGAATACCAAAGGTCCAGAGGAATGCCAAGCCACACAAAATAACTGTTAAGCAAGCAAGAAATGAACTACTGAAATTCGAACCTGTGTGACGCCATAGCATAACTCAACTTCTCTTTTTTGAGACAATTATCCAGCTGGAGAACACTGAGAAATGAATTTCCTTCAGATTTTATCAAAATCAAAATTTTATCTTGACTATAGTAATAGCCTCACATGTTTATATATGTGTTGAATTTTATCCAATTGTGTATTTCAAATATTGCAGTGTATTGTATTCGGTGAGTAGAAGTAACATTATAATGAAAAAACAATCAAGAAGGGGCATACTCTTAGATTAGAGAGGGAACAGTCAACCATAATTTCTGCCAAAGACAGTCCTTCAGATATTCAGGCTAATAGAATGATCTTTGATAGCAATTATTTAATAAGCTGATTTCAACATAAGCTTGGCCATGACAGAAATTATTTCCAATTTCATTGCACTGTGATATGATAATATGCATGCGATAATTTCAATTCCTTTGCAGTTACTTAAGCATTTTCCATGAGACAATATATGGTGCATTTTGAAGAATATCCCATGTGCTGCTGAGAGGAATGTGCATTCTGATGTTGTGGAGTGAAACTCTTTCTAGACATCTACTAGGTCCCTTTGTTCAAAAGTTTAATTTAGTTCTAATATTTCATTATTGATTTTTTGTCTATTTGTTCTGTCTTTTTGTGACAGTGGGGTCTTGAGGTCTCCCAATACAATCATATTAGGGCTTCTTTGATTTTTCATGTCTGTTAGTAATTCTTTTATATAGTTGAGTGAACTGGTATTTGTCACATATGTATTTACAATTGTTATCTCTTCCTTTTGGATTATTCCCTTTATGAGGATGTAATGATCTTCTTTATCTCTCTTAATCAGTCTTGGCTTGAAATTCCCTTTGTCTGCAAATAGAATAGCTACCCCTGCTTTTTTCTGGGTTCCTGTCACATGAGTATTGTTTTCCATCACTTGACATTCCGTCTGTGAATTTCTTTTGAATTAAATGTGTTTCTTTTATTCAGCATGTTGTTGCATCTTGCTTCTTGATCTATTCTGTCAGTGTGTCTTTTGATTAGAGGAGTTGTTTTCTTTTAATCCTTGAAATAATTCACTCCATGCTCTTTTTCACTTGATGGTTTGTGTTGAGAATCTGCTGTGATTTTGATAGACTTTCCTTTATAGGTGATCTGTTTCTTTTCTGCAGCAGCTTTTAGTAGTCTCTTCTTATGCAGAATTTCTGGGATCTTGGTTATTATTTGTCGAGGTTGGATTTATTTTGGTTATGGGTAATTGGAGTCCTGTATGTCTCACTTACCTGTATGTCAGTTTCTTTTCCCATGTTTGGGAAATTTTCTAGTATTATGCCTCCAAATTGTCTTCATATGTCACTTGTGTTGGCTCCTTTTTCATTGACACCTATCAGTCTTACATTCTTTCTCTTTGGATCTTCTTGCAGCTGTTGAATAGTAATTTTCTGATTCCTTGTTATTTTTAAGAGCTGTTTTCTTTCATGATTACTAGTCATGATCATGTCTTTGAATTCTAAGAGTCTATATTCAGTTTCATTACTCTGGTTTTGCCAGCTTTCAGTGGAATTTTGATTTCTTGAATATCTCCTTAAATCTATTTCATGTATTTTAATTGTTTCCTATATTGTTCATTCAAGGTTTCAAAGACTTTCCTATGCTCCTCTATTTTTTATATCTGTATCTTCTTTGGATATACTCACCAACTCTTTCATTATGTTTATCATTTTTGTTTTTACCTGAGTGAATATTTCTGATCGGGTTTTCTTTACAGCTTCCTGGAGTGGTTTCTTTACTTCCCTTGCTATCATTTCAGACATTTCAGGTGTGTGATTTCCAAATTAATCCATGTCTTTGTCTCCAGGACTTGATCTTGATGGGTTGGAAGTTTGAGATTGCATTTTGTTCTGTTTTTCCATTTTCCTGCATTCTTCCAAAGCCAGATGCCAAGTCCTAGTTGCTTACCATTTTAGTGGACTGTCTAGCAGTGGGCCTCACTGAGAGTTGCTGTTGGCTCCAGGTCACTGGGTGTAGACACCTGATTCCCATGGGCTTCGCCAAGAGTTCCCAGAGGACTGCAGGTTGCTGGGCACAGGTTCCCAGTTCTTGTGGGCCTCAGAGATGGTGTCCTCTTGTGGGAGGGGCTCTGAGCATAGTTTTCCAGTCCCCAAGAACCTCACCAAGTGTTCCTTGATGACTTAGGGTTGCTGGGCATAGACTCCCAGTCCCTATTGGCTTCAGAGATGTTGTCCACCTGTGGGTGGGTTGCTGGGTGAAGCTTTCCTGCAGTGAGCATTTTAAAGAGAACTAAATTGAACAGAATACCTCTAACTCAGGAAACTGCCTTGGGATCACAATGAATTACAGAAGGTAAGTCCTATACAGGGTAAATATAACATTAGATAAAAAGTCTTAAGTAATTTAGTGGAGTAATGTATTACAGAAGTCAAAGGAAAATATATACCTATATAAACATATAATTATGAATATATTTCATACTCATTATAACTATATATATACATATACTTCCTTTATACATTAATAATCCATTGAATTACTTAAGTAATGTTAGAGGAAGATTTATATATATGTGCATAATCTATGTATAGTGTTACATTTACATTGGATTTAAAATTGACACTATGACTTCTGTGACATTACTAGAGCCAATAACATTATTTATATTTTATTTTTTAAGACACTGACTCTTGAAAACTTTACTTGTTCATGTAGCTACTATAGAAGTACAAAATTTGTCTAATTACCCTGTAAAACCTTTTTTGCCCAGCACAAATTAAGATTGTCATAGCTGATTACCTGTCTGACCATTTTGTTTTCTGGATGATGAAAACAAAACAGAGACTTGTAGAGTTATAAGTATACAAGATGTTTCAGAAATTACTTAGTCAGTCTCTTTCATTTGTAATAAAGAACTGAGGCACAGAAATAATACTAAAATCAGAACAAAAATTTATCAGAAAAGTTTGTCTAATCATTTTGCTTCCTTAATTATTTCTGGAGTGAAAAGACCCACAGAGACTTCTCCCACATAACTGGCTCTGTTATTCTATATTTACCCATGGTTTCTTGAATCAGTTTCATCGAAGAGACCAGCAGCCATGTGCAACACTAGAAATTAATGAAAACACGTTTCACAATGTGTTGCAGAAATAAATAGCACACATATTACATTATTCTGAGAATTGAATTAACATATACTACCTTCTCTTAACTTGCTGTTTTCACCATGATCTTTGCAATGCCAGAAAAATCACTTAGTGTATGTTTTACTTTTTATAAAATCTCCTCCACATCTTTATTAATAACTTTCAAGAGCTTAAAAAAGGTGAAGTTTTCATCTATATGTTTGGAACAGTATATAAGCTGTCTGATTTTATGTTATTTCTTTACAGCATGGTTTATCAAACACTCATCATTTCAACCTGTGGATGGTACAAACTAATCAATAACATAGTGCTTTGAGCCAGAAAGTTCATGCAGGGAACCAGCATGGGTCTTTTAAGGAAGAGTGCTGTTCACAGACCCAAGAATAGCACTTGAAATTGCCAGGGTATCACTGAGCTTAAGCTGAACAAGTAGTGAAAATTGCTTCGTGTGTGTGGCAGTGAGAAGTCTCTGCCCCCTCAAGTGGAGCCTAAGTCTCTACAATCAAAGCCAAGTTGAAATTTGAGAGTGAAATAAGAGTCTCTAACTCAAGTTCCATGAAAATCATTTTTATCCAAGTGGAGTGCAAGTAGAATGACTTCATGGAAAATTAGCTGGAGGTGACTTTTTGACTATTTCCTCAGCATTATAGTGAGTATCAGACTCAGAGACGTGAAAGAAAAAGAGGAAAGTTTAAAGCGTTATTTAAAGATCAGCTCAAGAAACAATGATCAAGAAGAATAAAAGAAATAGAGTTGAGTGATAGAATCACATGATTAAATTAAAAGAGTTGTAGAGTGAGAGTAATACCAACCACAGTTATTGTAAAAAACAAGTCATAAAAGGGTTTAAGATTTTAATGAAATTGAACTAGCATTAAAATATGCATGGATGGTGACTTTATGATGTTTTTCTTTCAGAAGCTTTTATTGTCTCATGCAATTTTCTACAATACAAAGAAATATTCTCATAATTCAAAAAGATGAACAATTTATCATGGAAAAAGGAATAAAAATATGCTATTAAATGTAAGAATTTTAATTGCAATTGGAAATCTTACTAATAGAAAGTACACTTGCATTGATTATACAGTGTAAGGTAAAAGTTAGTATGTATAGGTTAAAGTGTACACATTCTTTCCCTTCGATTTGTAGGTATTTATTTGAAAATTGAATCAAATTTAGATCTATAGTCAGTGAATGAAAGGAAGCTATATAAAGTAATAGCATCCATCCTGGAAAATGTGGTTCAGGTAATAGGTATTCATGCTCTGTTTTTATTTAGTTCACTGTTACCAATTTACTTGAAGTCTATGGTACAATAATATTGAAGATAAATGGTGGAAATTAAGAAATATCATAGTAAGATGATAATATGCAGAAGGGAAGAAAATTAGGATTTTATCAAGATAAAACTGCATATTTTAAAGTGTTGCTAATGGACATATTGTTATTTTTTAAATATTGTTTTTCTTCAAAGAAATTTATTGTTTAAAAAGGTAAAAGTATTGCTCAGGAGAAATGTCATAGTTGATTGGCAGCAATTTTTAAATGATTATTGGTTGACTAAAATTAATAGAAAATTTTGTTTCAATTTATACATATAAACTACAAAAATTAACCACAACAGGTGTAAAACTTTTTATTTTAAATATGGCCATTCTTGCAACTCAACTTTGTACAGACATAAATGAATACCACTGATTCTTTCTTTGAATAAAATAATTTTATTTGTTTTGTTTGCCTTTCTTTTTCTGAGGCATCAGCCACTACCCTTCCTTGCAAAAGGACAATATTAAGTCATCACAAAACATCTTGATCTTTCAGTACCATGAGGAAATTGAGTATTTTGTTCACCCACTCAAATACAAGAACTGAACGCATCTGCTTTTATCGAGTTCTAATGTTGTTATAATGTTCAGATTTTGTGATTATGCAAACATCTAAGCAGTTACAGAAGCCACACAGTCACACAATGTGCGATTATGTTTTAAACATACTGTATTAGATCACTCCCCCACTGTTTTCTCTGACAAGGTATAAAACTCAGATGGACAAAAAGTGCCATTGTAAACATAATCAGATAGACAATGTGATGTTTTCTGTTTATGGGATTGCAATACAGTTTACTACTTGTAGGATTTGAAATAAAATTCTTAAGAAGGTGTATTTCTTAAAAATCACCATGTTAGTTTATCAAAAAGAATGAAGTGTGGTTTCATTGTTTGATTGATCATTTTTTATGCTTATATCCTGTAATCTGAAGTACTTTGAGGACAATAGTATACAATATATTAACTATTGTTAATCACATATTATTTTGCTTTGAAATTTTGTATTATTGTTTTTATTCTTTTTCTATTTTAAAATGAAAAAACATAGTGATCAATGTTAATGATATATTTAGTTTTAAAAGCTAATGTAGCAGAGATATAATATACACTTTTATTTGTGGGTGGTGATGGTTATATAAATAAATATATTTTGCCAGAGTAAGATTGACATCTCAATAAAGAAATAGACTAAAAATTTGTATCACATTTTGAAATTCTCAGAGGATAATTAATCTGTTGGTCATCTAAAATGTGCGAAAGGATTATTAACATGAAGTTTTAGTTTATCTGAAGAATTTAGTACTGAAACTCACTATAAAATAACTGAAAATATTGAATTGTTACGTTTTTTAACAACTCTACTGAAGTGTCATGTCTAAACAAAGAATTTTACATTTTCAGTGGGTACAGTCTGATGACTTCAAATATATGCAAGTACCGTGATACCATAGCCACAATCTAGATAATTCATATATCCAACATCTTTCAAAGTTTTCATGTGTCTCTTTGTTGTTTTTCAATTGTTTGTGGTGAGAGTCCTTCATGTGAGCTTAAATTTTTACCCATTCTACTACATTTAACCTGACCACAACTTTTATGCTCTCTGATTTTAGGTAAACTATATAATAGAATCATACGGTAGTACTTTTTCTTTTATAAGTGTCCTATTTCACTTGGTGTAATACACTTTTGTGTTGTTACACATAAAATGATTAAATTACCTGTTGACAGACTTGAGGTTATTTCCCTATTTTGACTTTTGTGAGCGATGCCACAATAAATATAGAAGTACATAAATGCTCCTGATCTTAGGTTATTTTAGATATGCTGTTTACTCAGAAATAGGATTGCCAAACAATATGGTAGTTCCATTTTCCATTTTTTGAGCAATCTCAGTACTGATTCCAAGAGCTATTGCATTATTTTGGCTTTCCACCTGTAGTATACAAAGCTTCTAATCTCTCCACAATATCACAGACACTTTTGTTTTTCTGAAGCTAACCATCCTAATAGATCTGAGTTGACAACTCCTAGTTTTAGTTAAATTTTTACTACAATCAATGACATTGAACATCTTTTCACATACTAGCTGATCATTCATATGTATTCTTTGGATGTCTGTTGAAGTATTTTGCCTATTTTTCCTCAGGGTACACTCTTTGGGTTTTGTTGTTGAGTTGTACAAGTTCTTCATGTATTTCAAAAAATAATTCTTTATAAATTGCATGGTTCATAAATAATTTCTTCTAGTCCATATGTTGCCTTTTCATTGTGTTGATTTACTCTTTGTTATGCAAAAATATTTAAATTTCATGCAGTTTCTCTTCCCTATTATAGTGTCAAATCTAAGAAATCATTACCGAGACCAATGTGAAAATTATCCCTTATGTTTTGTTTTGTTGCATCTACAATTTCAGTCCTTATAATAATGCTTTTAATTCTTTTTGAGTTATTTATTTATTTATTTATTTATTTTTGTGTAAAATAAGGATCGAATTTAATTCTTACATGTGGGTATCTGGTGTTTCCAAAGCCATTTGTTCAAGAGATGGATATTTCTCCCATTTATGTACTTGGTTTCTTTATCAAAAGAAAGTTACTGTGTTTATTTCTGGACTTTCTGTGAGGTGTGATTGAAAAATATGGTTAATGAAAGTTTTAAAAAAAATTTCTTACAATAGTCACATTGCCATCAATCACCTTCAAAATGCTCCTCCTCATTTTGGACACACATTTTTGTGTCTTTGTTCCTTGATGTTCTGAATAGATTTAAAATGCTTATCTTCTCCCTGTGGCCCAAAAATGGCACAGATTAACAGAAAGGGCTGGCATCTGGCTGTCCTCCCTTTGGCCCATGCATGGCACCAAAAGCAACTTCTCCTCTCAGCAGCCCGTGAATAGTGTGGACTCACAGGAAGAGGCTGGTTTCTTGTTCTCTTCCTCGTGGCCTGCAAAGGGTGGGGTGGACAAACAGAAGCCAACCCCTTCCTGTGAGTCTTCTCCAGTCACAGGCTGCAGGGAGGGAGCAAGAAGCCAGCCACTTCCTGTGAGTTGGTGCCATGTGTGAGTCACGGGGAGGACAACCAGATACCAACCCCTCGTGTTGCATGTGCTGGGAGACAAGAAGAGCCAATATCTCCCCGACAAGATACCAGCTGATCTGGAGAAACACAGGCTGAGAAGGTAACTATTGAGATAAAATACAGTTTAATGCTTGCAGTGTTTAGTGTTTCATTGACTTTGCAGGCCCAAAGCTAGTAATCTAATCATCTATTTAAAGCATAACAATATCAGTATATCATCTATGGGGGATCTCCTTCTGAAAATGGCAGCCATTATTAATTCCTTATTTTTTGTACCAGGAATCAAACTCAGGACCTTGTGCTTGCCAGGCAAGCACTGAACCACTCAGCTATATTCCCCTAAAATGTTTAACCTTTTATGGTCATTTTTACTTTGGGGGAAAGTTGAATCATATAGCGCCAGATTCGGTGAATACGGTGAATGAAAACATGTCTTAATGATTGTATGAACCTGCTATTTTGTTTGATGGCATTTAGTAGGCTCATTCACTGCATTTTTGGTAATACCTTGTAATGACATTCATGAAACAGCATTTCTAGAACTGTATCAGAAAATTGTAAGTATAGTGGGATAAGCATGTTCAAAGCAAGGGAGATTCATGGCAGTCATTGTTCATACTGTGATAGTTTTTTAAAAATTTAATTTTCAGTGTATATTTTCACAATATTTTTTATTCATTTGTATTCTACATTTTATTGTTTACTTATCTATTGCAGAAATGGAATTGAACACGAGGTCTTAACACTAAGCTATATCCTCAGATCTTTTTATTCATTTGGACAGTGTCTAACTAAGGCACTAACTTGCTCAGATTCTCTTTTCTTGGCCTCCCAGAGTGCTGGAATAACAAGACTGTGTCATTGAGCTGAGCTTTCTATTGTGATTCATTTGTCTCTGTCTTTCTTTGGCCATTATCATACTGTTTAATTACTACAACTTGGTAATCTATTTTGAAATCAAGAACTATGCTTCCAATTTTATTCTTCTTTTTCATGATTGCATTGCTTATTTTGGCTCTCTTTTAGTACCATAAGAATTTTAGGACTATCTTTAAAAAAATATTCTGAAGGGTTCCGTTGGGATTTTGATGAGGATATAACATCAAATCTGTAGGTAATTTTTGAGTAGTATCAATTGTTATAACAATATTAAGTCTTCCAATTCATGAAAAAGAAATTTCTTCCTTATATTTTTCTCTTACGTTTTCATCAACATTTTATATTTTAATATATAAGACTCACTTGATTTCTTTACTTAAATCTCTTCCTAATTTTTTTACTGTTTTTGATGCAAAGAAATTGGTTTGTTTTCTTAATTTCCTGTTCAAATGGCTGACTGTTACTATATAGGGAAATCTACATTTCTTTTAATGTTATTTTAGAAAATTATTGGTTATAGGCACAATGCATAATAATTGCATTTTTTGAGGGAATTGGTACATACATATATAGTATTTTGATAATTTTTATCTGCTTTTTTCCAACTCTCTCTCCTTTCCCTGATCCTCTTCATCCCCCAAAAGTCACCTTCTTATTTCCCATCATCTTTCCTACATTTTACTCTTTATTTATAATTTGGGTTTTTCATTGATTTTTTATTAGTGTATATTTGTAATGCAGACTAGTGATGTTTGTTTGTGGGAATTAGTACATGCACATAACATATCTGCATCATTTTCAGTCCTTTTATCCCCCTTTTCTTCTCCTGCACCCTCCCCTGATCTTTTTACTCACTTCCAAGAGTCTACCTTCTAGCTTCCTAGCATCTTTATTTCAATCACAGTACAGCTGTTAAACTCATATATGAAACCATAACGCTAACTGGAATAAATCAGACATATGAGCTTAAATATTATATGATTTCTCTTGTATGAGAAACCCAAAATATAAATAAAGAGTAAAATAGAAGATAGGCAATAGGAAATCAGGAGATAGATCTGTTATAAAAAGGAGAGGGATCAAGAGGTAGAAGAACAAGAGAGGGAAGGGAGAGGGAGAAGACGAAATAAAAGTATTAAAATGTGTTATATACATGTACTAACTGCCCGCAAAGAATACAACCATTATGTGTAAAAACAAATATAAATACAAATATAAATAAGTATAAAACTTAACTATGTATTCAAGGAAATTTTTTAAAGAAATTTTTTTTAAAAACAAAACAGAAAAAAAGGTAGAAGTAATACAGAATTTCAAAAAAAAATAAATCGATACTAGTTAATATATTACATATTGTTATCTTAGAAGTGGTTGTTCAAGTTATAAAATCTAGACATAAAAAATCAGACAATTAAACAATAACAACACAAACTATTCTTTCTAATGAACTAACAGAGTATTAGTAGTATAGTTATCTATCTTGCATTTTCATACATACATACAGTTATATGCATTTTGAGCACTTTCTTTCCCTTTCTTTATTACAATACCTGTTGTACATTTTTGATCTTATTACTCTTTCTGTTTTTTAAATTATTATTTATTTTTTACACTATGGAGATAATACGATATTTACAAATGTGAGTCTGATTTATTTCACTTACGACTATAGTCTCAAGTTGCCTCCATTTACCTATAAAGCCTCAAGATTGTCTTTTTATAGCCGAGTAATATTCCACTGTATAAAAATATCACATCTTTTTCATCCATTCTGATGGGCATTTTGGTTGTTTCCAAGATTTAGCTATTACAAATTGTGCTGCTATAAACATAGGTGCACATATATGGCTGTGACATGATACTTTCAATTTTTCTGGGAAAATACCCAGAAGGGGAATAGCTGGATTGAAGGTGATTTCCAATCCTAGTTTTTTGAGGAATCTCCATATTGATTTCCACAGTGGTCCCACCAGTCTACACTTCCACCAACGGTGGAGAAGGGTTTCAAGGAAATTCTTTATAATTTTCTAATTCCTTCTAAGTATCTTGTACAAAGTCAAAATGATGTCAGTAAAAGGTAGACTTCCATCTCATTAGACATGTGAAAATCTTCATTTATATATCCCTTAGATGTCAATGCATAGTATACTGTATTTTATGATTAATATAAAGTATATTATAATATGCAATTAGTACTTAGTACCCTATATATGTAGCCAGACAAATTATTTACAGTTTAAGTGTTTCTCTTACATAATAATCAGTTGAATTTTGAAAAATATAAAATTCATTGTTTGATAAAAATTAAATTTTTCAATATATTACATATTGTTATCTTAGAAGTAGTTGTTCAAGTTATGAAATCTAGGCATAAAAAATCAGACAATCAAACAATGACAACACAAATTATTCTTTTTGATGGACTAATAGAGAATTAGTAGTATAGCTATCTATCTTGAATACTTACACATACATGCAGTTTTATGTGTATATCTACAAGCATATAATCTTTTCCTTTCTCCCATATCCCCTTTCCCCTATCCCAGCTGTTCTTTAATTTTGAGCACTTTCTTTCGCTTTCCTTATTACAGTATCTATTGTACGTTTTGGATCTTATTACTCTTTCATACTTTTTTTTGAAATTCTGTATTACTTCTACCTTTGTTTGCTTTGCCTTTTTATAAAATAATAAAAATTTTTAAAATGTTAAATTTTACAGGTATTTCATACTCAGACACCTGTGTTAAGATTTTTGTTCTTCTTTATCTATTTTAGCAAATTAGGAAGTGCTGTTCATCTTAAAATTTTGTGTTTAAATTGTTAGCATTATTGGTATGTTTTGTATTATTTTTACATACTGGCAAATATCAGATGGCTTAGAAAAATTGGAGTTAGAAAAACTGAAATGGTAATTAATTACAAGGTAATAGTTATAGAGTTGCCTAGAAATTTGGCATAATATGGTCTATATTTGTGAACTCTTCTGTTTAAAATGATTAATCAGTTGAATTATTACCCAATTGGCATATATATTTTATAGACCATCTACGTATTACAGTATGTACTTACTGGCTTGGGCACTAAGTCCTTAGGGACAGACTGTAACAGAAAAGGAATGGGAAAATGCTGTCTTACAAAAGGCATACACAGCAAAAATCAGGTTTTAAATTCACTATTCATTGCCTCATGTAAAAAACCCAGGCGCAACAGGCATATGTTTGTTATCATGATATGGACCTTGTCTGTATGAGTATATAATGAATACACTTGCGGGCATAGATTAAATGTGTCTGTTGATAAATGAAACATTTTTGGCCCCCTTATGATCCTTTCTGTGTAGTTCCTCTCTATATAGCTCACCAATATTTCTCTTGTTTTCAGTTTGTTTCCACTTTTGACATTTTTCATAATGTATACTCTCTGACAATTGCATATATATGTATTTGTTAAACATTTGCAGCAACTCGTAGTCTCAATTCACAGCTCCATTTCAAGAAACCTTACATAATACTGTTTCTCTTTCATTTGCCCAACACTAAATGATAATTGAATTTTAGTGTTAAGACTCTGTTTGTTTATGTCTCGTTCATTGCTAACTAGCAATAGCAGAATTGACAGCTGTGTCTTCTTTTGTATCCTTGGTTAGCGTATTTCCTTGTGCTAAACATTTCTCCCAACACCAAATTTATTGTTTTATTTTACACTTTTAATTTGAATTGAAGTTAAAAAATTCTAAAACTCAGTGTCATCTTTTCTTTTTGTCCGCTTCATATTATCTTAGATGATTTGTATAATATCTAAATTCTTAATTCTTTTTTGGTACTTTTTTAAAAATCGAATCATTTATTTGCCTGTTTTCCAAGAGTTTATAATGATAACTCTTCTCAGGGGAAGGAGACAGCTGTCTTTTTATGAAGTGTAATGAAACTCCTTTCCTTTTTAATAGAAGAATTGAAATGTGTATTCTCTGTTGTATGCTGAGAATTTTGAACAAGGGAAAAGTATATGTCCTTGAGATTGCCCTTTATTTTAAGATATATTAAAATTTTCACATACAGACTGAAAGTCACAATTTTTTTCTCCTGTTACCCTTTAAGACCACAATGTGGTCTCTAGAAATAGTAATAATAGAGGAGTTAGCTAATTTACCACAATTGCTAACATTAGAGAAGTAAGAGACTTTGTCAGATAGAAAAGTGTTTTTTTAAAGAGTAATTTTTTTTTATAAAAAGAAAAGCCATTAAACAACTTTCCCTTTTTTTCCTTTTCCACCAATGCTTTCCAATTTTATATTTTTCTGTGGATGATGATGAAGTAAAGTTTCCTGACCAATTTCCAAGTCCTGGCCCTTTATGGACAGTCAGTCAGCATATACAAGACATCTCTGAGAAATGTGTACTTTCAACTTCATTTTGCCTGTTTTGATAGTAAGATTTCTCCATGAAATTCTATTTTTAAAGCTGGTGTCTTATACAGTGAAATTGTTGAAGATTACTGTCTTTGAAAAATAACATTTTCTTAAACAAAATACAAAAACATCTTTGCACATGTCTTTGATGCTTCCCTGAAGTTCTTGTAAGGGCAACTAATGTTGATGATTTCCTGTGTTTCAGCATCTGACCTCTTCTGAGGCTTTGGGATAGTCACTTTTAAAAACTTTACACTCCTCACTTCATCTTTTTTTTTTAATCTACTTCTTATAATTTGAACCTGTTTCTTCTATTGAATTTATAAAGATGCAGAAGTAGCATAATATTTGGCCTGTTTTGTGGAAAAATTCTTAGCAGCCCTTTAGCGGTTAACTTGATCCTCTGTGATAATTCTAGCAGCATGCTTCTTTCTCCTCTTCCTAAATTGTTAATTAATATTTATTCATTAGTGCAAAACTGATGATATGGATCATAAAAGGAATGTGAAAAAGTGTGCATTTGTTTGAAGAAATGAACAATTAATTGAAGAAAAATAAAATATCATCTGATTTTTTAAGATCTGTAGCAAAAACCTGGGAAGATTTTCTTTTCTTTTTATTATCACAAACCCAGTATTCAATACTTTATATAAGTCAGTGAATGATAGCTAAGAATCCTCAAAGCTTTTCAGCAAAATTTTAGCAATCAGTGGTTAGAGTTACCTTATCTTGTTTTATTTTGGTGTGGCCTCTGTCTCTGTCAAGCATTTGCATATACAACCCAAAGTAGGGATACTTTCCACTTTTAGTCTAGAACAAAACAAACATATAGACCCCAATTTTGTTTTGTTTACATGAAGAATGTATAAAATATAAAGTTTTGCATCATGACAAGGTCAGCAGTCTCATCTCTGAGGTCCCTACCCAACTCTAGACCCTGGATTCTACACTCTGGCCAAATCAAACTGCTGACTCCTAGCTGACCCTGCGTATTTGTTCCCGCAGTACTAGGACTCAGAGGTGAGGATCAGCTGACTAACCTGCTTTTGGATGAAGTCAGTGCCCTGGCAAAGAGGGTAAGTCCAAAAGAGTCAACAAGCCTGCAGCTTCAGAGAGAAATAATGGACAGGACAGTGGTGCTAACCCCAAGCAAAGCCCACAGCTGTTGTAAACTGGGCTTTATCCTGAAAGTGACTTATTATTGAAAACATCCAAAGGAATGTCTCACACAATAGCATGAGAATATTCTTTCCTTTGTCCCCTTATTCCTTGTGCAGTAGTGCTCATTTTAACTGTTAATATAAAGAGGTTACAAATTTGAAGAAACCTTAGCCACAATTTGCAACAGACTTTTAGTATTAGACTTTGACCACTCCAGCCACTTTGCATCACCTAATTTTACCCAAATTGAGACACTTACTAAGGAGTCACAAGGACATCAATGTTTAAATTTTTTACCTCGCTAAAAAAATGTTTAGTTTTTTTACATTATTTTTCACAAACCCATCAAAGTGAAATTCAAGATGGAAATGGTACCGCATTAGTTTTGGAGTCAGATACTTTGGATATCAACACCAAGCCCTGGTGATTGACGTCACTGAAACCTGCAGCAACTTTCTCAATTTTCACTACAATTTTAGTTTTCTTTGGTAATAATGAGGATAATAATAATACGTCACTCTGGCCGGGGATTTAGCTCAGTGGCTTAAGCGTCTACCTCGCAGGCATGAGTTTTGAGTTCAAACTCCGGTACCAAACCAAACCAAACAAAACAAACAAAAAAAATTGGCAAATACATCACTCCAATAAACTTGTGAAAATTATATGAAACATTATTGACGAAGTGCCAGACACTGCTGTGATTGATAGGCCTACTGATGCTCAATCACAATATCAATGTTTTCATTCATTTTGTATCAGAGGTGGTCTAGAAATATGGTGAATGTTTAAATTTTTTAAAAAGTTTATTACGGTAAAAGATAAATAAGTCAGTTTGAAATGAGAAAGACTATCGTGAGGGAGATTATTGACTATGTGTCTTTTACTGATAAATTGCTTTTATATAAGCATTCACTGTACATTTTAATCGCCTGTGATATGTATATATGTATACATGTTTATGTACATAGATATATGCCAAATGTGCAAATATACACGTGTGTATGCAGGAATAAAAGGATTTGGCATTGTATTCTTTTACTGTTGTTATTGGTAGCTGCCAGTCCTGTCTCCTGTACCCTACAAAAGCACACACCTTGTAAAGGTTGACTCATATCTTCTATGAAGAAAACTGTCTCTATTGTGTTGTTGTCACACTTAATTTGTATCTTCAAGTTAAATGATGTTTTAACAGTGAGTGAGGAAAATTACTACCTTTAGAAGGAAAATCATGGGATGAAGAAAGCATTTAAAATGAGATGTGTGGGAATATGCCCATCATTTTGTGAGTTTGTTTTGAAAAATATCAACTGTGCCATCTTTAAAACCACACATATCTGGACATCTATGCTAAGCAATAAAATGTTCTAAACTGCTTCA
Organism: Dasyprocta punctata; assembly: GCA_004363535.1. Taxonomy (NCBI): domain Eukaryota; kingdom Metazoa; phylum Chordata; class Mammalia; order Rodentia; family Dasyproctidae; genus Dasyprocta; species Dasyprocta punctata. The sequence goes on along the minus strand of RJWM01025554.1, from coordinate 10,899 downwards.
ATTCCTTTAAACCAGCAGTTTCAATGGATTTTGGTCGGTTTGATTAAACTAGAGAAGTGGACACCTTCTGACTAATTTGAAAATGTAATTGCTAGACATATAGGGAGATGGAATTAACTGGCTTATCTTATTATATCAAACCTTATATACACTGTTGAGGCTGAAAATTGAGTCCTGTGATTTAGTAAAAATAGTCAACACAATGTCTCCCCAAATGGGGCCCAGATAACTCCAGGAGACAATTTTCTGGTATAAGAAGCATTAGGATCAAGGAATGCAGTGAATCTGAACCAAATGTTCTAAAAAATTTATGATAGAATACTCTATTTTTTTTGAAATTCTGTATCATTTCTACCCTCTTTTCTGTTTTGCTTTTTTAAAATAAAAAAGGAAAGATTTAATGTGTGTGTGTGTGTGTGTGTGTGTGTGTGTGTGTGTGTAACATATACTAGCCAATTGTTCTCTCCGAAAAAGTATGCATTGGTAAAGTTTATGTTATTCAACATGTTTAGGAGAAGTGTTGTTGACATGTGATTTTTTTTGTTTGGATTTTGGAATATTTGCATATACAAAATGAAATATCTTTGGGATAGCACCCACATCTAAACATAAAATACGTCTGTGTTTATTTGCAGCTAAAATACATCAAGATTGGGCATGTAGCTCAATAGTAGAATGATTATTTAGACTGGAGTAGGACCTCATCATTAATTCCTAGACCCCCCACAGATACAACTTCTAAATACAGACTAAAGATAATTTTACAAAATATATTTAGTAAAGTTGCATTTGTACTATAACTCTCACATCAAGCCAAGTGTAGAAGTTTCCACTTTTGGCATCATGTCAGTGCTTAGAACTTTTTGGATTGTAGAACATTTCTGATTTTGGATTTTCAGATTAAGTATACTCAATCTGGACTAAAATATATGGCATCAAAAATGTGACAAAAATGACTTTATGTATCAATAATGAATATAATCATAGTTAAAATATCCCTTTATTATTCATGAATTCATCCATTATTAAATACTATTTCCATTTAATTATAATGCTTAGTAAATGTTTGTGTGCTAGTATATTTATCTATTCTACATGTTGGTAAATATGCATAGATGACAGATATGTATTTAAATGCTTATGTTGATCAGCTTGGAAAATTAAAAATTTTAAAAACAACTTGTTGACATTGGCACTATTGACTGTGCTGTAAAATTCACACCAAGTTAGGTTGTGAACTGGTTTACTGGGGATATGGATAAGTGGTTAAGTGAAGAAGAAAGAAAGGATTTGCATTCTTGGTTTTATTGTGTAAGTCGTTCCTTCCTTTCTCATTTCTTTGTTCTCCCTGTGTATTAGTTTCCCAAGGTTGCCGTAACAAATCTCAGGGAGAGGGTGGCTTAAACAACAGAAATGTATTCTCTGAAAATTTTGGAGATGTCTGAAATTAATATAAATAGAAATTGGATTAAATATATCAACCACAATCATAAGCATCCTTTGAAGCAAGTATCTTGAATTCATGCCACTTTCTTTGAATTCACTGACTAGAAGTATTCTTATTTCATGAAAGATATACATGTATATATGTGTGTATGTATATGTGTATATATATAATAAAACTTTATATTTCTTAAATTTAATCATAATTGCATGTACAGTACTTTGACTATTCAGTGTTTACTGCACAGTCACAAGTTCATACTGCATATAAATATCTTGATCATTATTCTTAAATCAAAAAGTTTTTTTTCTTCTGTAGTTTGTATGCTGTTTCAATTCCTCCATTATCTTCCTCTCATTCATGACAAGTTTCTCATTCTAGCAATATATATTAGATTTCTCTTTTTCATGATTGCTGTGCCATCCCAATTATCAAACAGTAATGTCCTTTCTCCCCTCTGTCTCGCCTTCTAAGTTCTCTTTTTATTATATGTGAACTATTTATATTAGCATCATCATTATTATAAACTCATTATTGCTTCTGTTTCTGTCCAGTCATTCCATGTTTTATGCTCTGTTTTAAGTGAAACATTAGATTTGAAATTTTCAGCACTTTCAAATTCACTTGATTGTCTTTTGAGAGGAGATTCAGGGAAACTTGGCTTGTCCTTGTTACCTTTGGAACTACTTTATAACTTTATAATTGATGGCTTTAAAACTGAGTCAACTGGCACAAAGAAGTAAGAGAACCGTTAAGTAATTGACATTTAGTTTTATGAAAGTCAGATATTTTTCCATACAGGAGAATACAGACTTCTTTTAGGGAAAAGAAAGAGAGAGACAGAGAGACAGGGAGAGAGAGAGACAGAGACACACAGAAAAGAGAGAGAGAGAGAGAGAGAGAGAGAGAGAGAGAGAGAGAGAGAGAATGTGCTTTAACTTATCTGGTGATAAGGAGCATGTCTGCTAATCAGACCAAGTGTCTTTCAAGCTGTGACAATTTCTACCTCCTGTATTGTAAAGGTAAACAAATTTTTCACAGTTCCCTTGCTCCTTAACACATGTTTTCCCTACAAACTCTTTTATGAGCAACAAATAATTTTAAGACTATTATATCTAAGATAAATATCTTAGAAAACATTTAAAATATATTTCAGTTTAATCATTTGAAACAGGGCCATAAGTCATAACATATTGCATGATTTTCTTTCTTAATTTTTTGCCTGCTTGTTCCTAGAAAGTGATGCTACCTCCTTTTTCTTAAAAATCCCAGTTTCTTATTTTAGTTTTTTTTCTTTTAGGGAGTGATGTGCTAGCTGAAATAATCTTGCAGCTATTAGTAGTATCTTATTCCTCAGCTTATACATGCCTCACAGTTCTCTGTGACATTCTTAACTTTCCTCTAAAATTCTCACAGTTGTTCTGCCTACTTCTTTTATACTTGGCATTGTGTTCTCAATGTGTAACAAAAATGTCTGTGCTTTGTTTTTTACCCATTGCTCTATTTGCCATATATAGTCATTCTTTCAGTGACTGTCATAAAACAAATCTCTGCAAAAGCTTTATAGTTGCATTCAGCAGCAGAAGTGTTTTCCAATACCTGGTGATTCCCAAGACTTTGTAGAGTTGATTGGCTTTATTTCAACAACTTTGCTATGTCTCCCTCTTCAGAATGGCTTGCCATGAGCTTGCTTAAGTGCTGCAAACTCCACATGACATATGGTCTTGAGCACACTTTCTTTCAGTCAGTGTGCCTTGCCTTGAGAACATTTATTTTTCTTCCCAAAGAGCATGTTTTAAGGTATTCAGTTTTTCCCCAGTTAACAGTATTATATTAAAAAGAAGTGGCACGCTGTGGTCTTTAGAGTCTGGCAGACTCGGGTGTGAATCTCAGTACTGCCACCGATCAGTGGGCTCACCTTCCTGAGTGAATGAACTACTTTGTTGTTTAGACCTCTACCTTAGAATTGGAAACAATAACAGCTCCTCAATCACTGAATTACTGGGAAGTTTATATGTGACTGTGTTTCTAACTATGCATGGGGAATGTTTTATAAATTATGATCGTTATTATTTTTTTAATGAAAAATGAATAAAAATGATGATACAAAATTTCAAGACAAAGTAATGAGAGATTGACACTGGTTAATATATTGCATATTGCTGTCTTCAGAGAAAAGATTACCATTTTTTACAAGTGTATTAGGAACTTTTTCAGTACTGCAGTTTCTATTTCTCTAAGGAAATAAACCTGCTCTTATATTATGTTACTGATTTCTTCTGTGCCGTCTTAACTTATCGACTTAGGCTTTCAAAGGAATAATTGTTTCTTCTCACCCAAGACTCAATGTATTTCCATTCTTTGAGTAACATTTTACCATTCTATGTTTTTAATACAATTTTTGAGAACTACAAAATAACAACTAAAATACTCCATAATTTTATGTGTTTATTTAGGGGTTATATACATATTTTTGTTCTATGTGTGCATACATATATGTGTATATATGTAGTTACACTTACAACTATGTTTATATTTATGTAAAACTATCTCCCTTCCTCTCTATTTTTCCTCCATTTTCATACCTAGAATAAGACTATTTTTTCCATAATTTGATATGAATCTGGCCACTTATGTTGTAATACTGTTGGTGCATATTATTTTCACTTATACTTTTGTTTTGAAATATTTTTAATGGTCATTCTTTCTATGAGTAATTAAGTCATGAATCTTAGATATGCTTTTACTTCTCTCTTGCTTGATAATGATAATGCCTTCTGATGAGTCCTAAACAATTAGTAATAGAAAAATCATTCAGATAGAGCATAGACATTTTAGAGTTTCAAAAATGTTTTTCACATATATTATTTTGCTTAGTGTTTATTGCCATTCTGTAAAAGTTTTAAGTTATCTTAGTTAAACAAATGAAGGTTTTACTAGTCCAAAAGATTAAACAGTGGAGAAACTGTGATTCTAAGCTCTGTGATTCCAAACGTCAATACCAAGGACTATCTTTTGGAAGTGCATTGCTGTATCAGGCTGGTGGTTTTATCTTTCCACCATCTTTTATAGCCTGAGAAAAAAATGACATATCAGCTTTCCATCACCTATTTCATTTTATATTGAAACTTATGTTTATTAAATTTTCAGGGCCTTTCCTATTCTTCCGTCTTTCTCAAATTTATTTCTCTTGTAAGCATGACATTCTGAAAGCAGGTAAATTATCTCGTATTCTGAAAATCAAGAGTAGCTGTATTTTTTCTAACTAGGACTTATTTGCACTATTCCCATGTTCCGAGTGAAATATGAGAACCAAGGAGAAGACAGTAAAGTAGTGCTGTAGTTAGAATTACAAGCTTTGGAGCTCCATTACTTGAGTTAGAATCCCAATTCTGACAATACTTAGCTGTGTAGCTTTCACTTGGTTTTCAGTTCCTCTATTTGTCAAATGAAAATTGTAATACATCCTAAGATTGTAGAAATGATTAATGAATTCAAGATCTTAAGATATTTAATAATTTTAAACATCGATTCAACACGTTAATAATATTAGACCCATAATGAATGCTGATGAATGTTAATTAAGGCTGTTATTTTGATAAGAATAAGGTAATTAGGTAACTTTCCCAGATAATATTACAAATGATGTTAAGGATCATTTCTTGCACAAATAAATGTGTTTTCACTGATCAATTTCATATTCATTAGCTTACAGTAACTAATAATAGTTCTATATAGAGTGAATGTGAATAATTTTATCATATTTTTGTAGTGCTCCTATAAGTGCATACAACTGATGTTTTCATGTAGATATTTATCTTGATAAATCAAATATATTGATGTTGTCAATGCATAACTTATGTTTGCTAAATGTATTATTTATACTTCAAAATATTTATTTTATATTTGCATTCTCTTTTTACTGTCTAATAAAGCAAACTTTGATTTAAAAAAGTGATACTATAAGACAACTTTTAGCACAGTTGAAATATTTAGATGGTGTCGTGGTTTGTGAAAAGGACAGGAGGTTAATAGATGCGAGGGTTTAGTTTTGCATAGTCCTGTATATATGATATATTTTACACGTGGACTAATATATTTGAATTTGTTCTTTGCCTTTAGCTTGACTGGCCTGGAGTGGATGATTGCTAAAATACCATTGCTATCACATTTTAGTTTCTCTAAAATTAGTGAATAATGAATAATAAATTAGAACCTCATAACTTCAATGGTGGTAAATAGTACTGAACTGTAGAGTGTTGTCTTGAAAGTCTGAATCCAAATGGCAGAGTCTAGAGCAGCCTATTGCCAGGGAAAATGAGTATTTTCCTAGTTTTGTACATTGGCATCTAGCAATTACTGCCACTCCTACTCCACTAATTACTCTATAGTAATTCTCTGCTCTTTAAAAATGAAGCCTAAAATTCTTAAAACTGTTAGACATAACATAACTTGGACTTAGCCACTTCTCTAGCTTCATTGCTACAGAATTGCCACATTTTATCCTTGACTGTCCAGCACAACTTTTCTATGTACTTTGAGTTCTCACAATTTTTTCTGGAATTCTCTTCTCTTCTGATCCTCTGTCTCCCCTAATATTTCATTTATGAGTCAGCTTTAACCTAGGATATATTTCCCCATTGAATACACAGTGTTTTATGCATTAGATACAAGATTGCAGAAACAGAACTCTCTTTCAGATATGTCCTTTTAAAACAAGGATCTGGAAACATGAGGGTTCCTGCACTAGACTGGCAGCTGGAACAAGTGGTTGATGATCATTCCCTTTAGATTGATCTTGAAACACTACGACCCATGTAACTATATTCATATGAACTTGAATCCAACTGTACTAAGGTATAGCATCTATTTCTTCATGTAAATGTATGGGTTGCAACTAGTAGCTAAATTTTTTGCTTCTTCACAAGTGCTTTTGTCTGAATTTTCAGAAGTGTTACCTATAGAATATATCTTAAACAGTACCCTGTAACCTTCCTTCAAAAATATGTAATATAACTACAAAAATTCTTTTTGTGTGTGAATATAAACTTTTAATGGGCATATTCCCCACTAGATTCTAAGTTATAGGAGACTCACCATTTTTTCTTGCACTGTCCTCTCTTCTTATGATAGAACACTCTGCCTGGTCTAAGTTACATTATTGTGAATGATTTTTAAGTGTGTCATACAGGTCAGACTCTGGACTAGTATATCCATAGCTAGCTGGGAATGATTGAGTGGACAATCAAACTCAGAAAAATGGTTTAAAAGGATGCAACACCATGGAAGGAGTGATCAATTTTTTACTAACAAGTGCAGTTTAGTTGCTGGAAGGTGTATTTCTTTGTTTTCTGCTTTGTTATGGATTTGTTTTCAAGGTTGTATTATTGAATAGTCTCTGTATGGTCAGGAGAATACAAAATTTACAAGTATATAGTCATTAATGAAACTGGCAAATTTTCCTCTAGACTGAATTTGGAATACCTGTATTGAAGAACACATAGTAATGTTAACAAAAATTCTTACAGCATCATGCCATCTTACACAACTTCCATAGCACCCGATTTCATCGGCTGTCTAGATCTTTGGGTTCCACATGGATGGACTCAACCAACCACATAAAGAAAATTTGGGAAGAAAAAATTATATCTGTGTTGACCATGTGTAGACTTTTCTTGTTTATTTCCTAAACAATATGTTAACTTTTTTTTTTGAGGCAGAGTCCTGCTGTGTAGTTCAGGCTGACCTTGAACTTTGTATGTAGTACAGGCTGGCCTGGAACTCAGCAATCCTCCTGCCTCAGTCTTCCAAGTGCTGGGATTATAAGCATGCACCACTATACCCAACTAACATTGTATTTTTATAAGTAATGTAGAAATGACTTAAAGTACACAGGAGTATAAGCATAGCTTATATCCACATATTACATCATTTTATGTAAGGGAGTTGAGTGTCTGTGTATTTAAGTTTCTGCCAGAGATCTTCAATCAGTCCCACATGGTTACTAAGAGACAGGTGTACAATCAATTTTTCCCACAGATTAGAAACTAATAACCTAAAGAAAGAACAAAAGAGAAAAGGTAGAGAGTAATAAGGTAAAATATTTATATGCTTCCTCTATTTCATGTTTTGAAAGAAAATGAAAGAGGTGAAAGAAAAGAAAGTATTGATTAGAACTATGTGGTGAATGCTTCTCTTGGGGGTTGTGGACAAGTGAAGCTTCAACTTGCAGAATTCACAGACTAAAGACTAAAATGCACATAGATATTAGTACACTTGTTATCCCATACTTATTATCAAATATATTTGAAATGACTTTTTTGAGTGTCCTTGCTTAACTATATCCAGTGACAATAGGTCTTACTTATTGGCTGTTTAATGGATTACACACAGTGCTCAATGTATTGCACACATTACCTGTATTTAATGAAATAACTGTGCTTTAAAGAATATGTCTATTTGCAAAGAAACAAAGAGTCAGATTAGGTCAGCCTGTAGAGAAATTTTTGGATTGGTAACAGGTCTCCCTCAAACCCATACTTGTACGCATAGTCATTATTCCTTACAGGCTCCAAAATCTGTCTTAGTCAAAGTACTTGAAGTAAAGTAAAAAGAGTAAGAAGATTTACTCACAAGTTATACTTCACCCAATAACAAATTATATGTGCCCCTATACCACTATTGTTCATTCTTAGAATATAATTTTTCTTTGCCTCATCAATGTGTGTAAATAAATAACATTAAAACTTCTAAATTTTTCCAGTAGCCTAATTGTATTTCTCTTAGACTATCTACAGGGGTTACTCAAAATTTTAATATGGAAAACATTTTTTAGTTGAACAAACATAAATGTGACAGAAAAACTTGAAGTTTGTCAGTGTCTCATAGTTTCAGACGCTGTGCCTCTGTGCTATATCCCCAGCCCAGTAACTAACTTCTAATAACATAAAATAATCTATAATTTTCATAGACAACTACTCATTTGAAAATAAAATGACAGCAAAAAAATATTCATAGTGAAGTGCAAATTTAAAACCCTTAAGGGCTGTTGATCTAGCTCAGTGGCACAGCACCTGCCTGGCAAGCACGAGATCGTGAGTTCGGTTCCTGGTACCAAAAGAAAAAAATTTAAAACAAAGTGTAATAGGCATACAAGAAACAAACTAAAATTTCATTAAGGTACATGAAAAGATTTGAATATGTAAGGACATAAAAGTCACAACTGAGAGGATTTCATTTTAGAAAGAAGCTAATGTTCCCTGCATTTTTATTGGTATATATATCAGACAATGGAAAGCTTCCTGCATATAGCTGTACATCTACGAGATAAATAACATTTCATCTTGTCATTTTTATGATCTAAGTTGCACAGCAAAGAATTTTTTCTATTTAAAAGATTTCAGTTAAGTTATTAACTAGGCGTGAATAATCTGTATTTAGAAAAAAGTCAAAAACAGATATTTTCCAAAATATAAAAAAATTTAAAGTTGATTAATGAATTAATGTAGCATTAGTACATTAAATACATTTAGATATATTTAAAACAATGACTGTGAAAGAAAAATAACTAACAAATGTATAGTTTACCTTGGTAGAGCAAATGGTTTGGGACAATTATCTTGTCATTAATGAAAACCTAGATTATTTTATCATAAATCTTAGTTCTTAAACAACTTTTACTTAGTACTATCATTACCTTTGTGGTGCAAACTGAACATAGTAACCAGAGCAGGCCAAAGAGGGGCTCCAGGGTGAGAAAAATGTTCTCTTTCTTAATGTAAATGCTGATCATATGTGTGTTCAGTTTTAGACAATCCTTGAGCTGTCCCATTATAATCTGTAGCCTTTTACTACAGACAGCTGTGTTATTTAGAAACATTGTAGATAGTCAGACAAGGCTGGGCCCTCAAAAGAGCCAAAGGCAACAGTGGCTGGCAGTGCATTATTTGAAGGCCAGGTTTCACAAAAAGAGAAATGACTACACCCATATACTTTCCCTAGGGATAATTAGTGATTGATATTCTAATATGACATCAATCACCTTGGGTAAGGGCCAAAATCTCCTTAACCCACCCCTTCCAAGAAGGTCCTTGTCCATCCCATGTGTGCTTGCTCTGTAACTTGCTTCCCAATTTCATCCCCATTTGATCAATATTGCCTAAGCGACTATAGCTGCTGTAATCTTATGGGTTCACCATAGTTTTACCCCACCTCACAACCCTCCTGTGATTTTCCATTGGATCAATATTACCTAAGTGACTAAACTTGTAATCTTATTGATTGATTATAGTTTTGTCCTGCCTTGAACCTGCCTCATCTCATGGTTTTACTCAGTAAAACACCCTTGAGAAGAGGGATCAGTGGACAACCCCCATTCCAGGCCCTCATCTGTCCCTCTTAGACAGAATCTTTCATTCTGTCAATAAATTCTTCCCACTCTTAATTTCCATCGTTCCTAGAATTCATTCCTCAATTGCAGAAAACTTGCACTCAGCATTTTTGACACCTAGCAGACTGAGAGTTACAATATTCCCTTATATTAATTGGATTATTTGGTAGTTGTATATTATATGCCCTATTTCACTTTCATCTATTCATAATACACTTAATGAAAATTTGATTTTAAAATTCAATTAAAGATGTCTGAGTATCTGCTATGTACTGTAACACGTGGGGAGCGGAGGGAGCAGCAGAGACCTCTGGGCTTGTGTAAAGGCAACGTGGCGTGGAATTTATTGTGGCTGGGTGCAGGCAAGCAGAGATCCGTAAGGCCATCTGCCCCTACTGAAGAGAAGTGTGTCCCTTTTATATGGATGGAAAGAGGAAGGGGGCATTAGGCATGAAGATTTTAATAAGCATCTGTGGTCAAAGTTTTCTGTCTGTCTTGCACCTCAGTGGGCAAAGTCCTTGAAGTGTTGGTATGAATTTTTTGGATGTTTCCAGATGTCCTCAGATGTCCTGGGACTTGCAAACTTCCTATATTATCTCCTCCCTCCAGGACATCCTGTGACGGCTGGTGAGTTCCCTGAAGAGAGTAGTGTCTGTTGGCAAGCAGGTTGTGGGCTGGGGCAGTTAGATTTGATTCAAACCTTGTCAATACCAATACTGGGAATATATCAGTACAATGGTAAAGTGACTTTGTCACTGTGGATATAATAGCAGAAATAAAAACAAACACAATTCAGGGATTATTTTCCTTTCCACCTAGTGATATTGTAGGGACAGGGAACCCCGTGGATAAGAAGCATAAAGACATCATTGAACTTTATTAAAAATGAGTAGAGACTCCTTGTAAAGCTAGCTGCTGCCTCTACAGCTAAATAGAGCAATTAGAAAGACAAAAGCAATGAGAGAGGAAGAAACTTGGCTGAAAACCCAGATACAGATCGTGTGATTAGCATAATATGGTTTCATAAGGCCTCTACCCATACTCTTATCTACCACAAAAAGACAAG